>JAMKCH010005215.1:0-41468 GCA_023653785.1 Ophioderma brevispina | reverse complement strand
CTATTGCCATTTCTCATAAATCACGGAAGGAATACTAGTAGTCACGCTTAGAGTACACCCCACAACAAGCAGCTATAACGATAATTTACAACACATTTACAGTCAATTACTATAAATAGAGTAGACAGAGATCACTATGGAAATTAAATCATCGAGGATAACTGAATGCAATATTTTTCGTAGTCCATTCGTTATTTGTAAAAGGGTTTTGAATATTTTGCTGTTTGAAAGCTACATATTGCGTACATTCTGTCTTATCTTACTGAGAATGATATGAGTCCTTGTTATTGTAGAATTGGTGGGGTTTATTATTGCTGATTTATGGTTGTTTATTAACTATATGTGGTGATTTTGTTGCGTTTTTTGTTTTGGTTTGTTTGGTTGGTGTGAATTTGTTGGGCTGTGTCCTTATGTTGTTGGGCTCTTGTATTATCTTGAATTGTTTTAAATCACGAGCTGTAAATCCGACTCAAAAGGAAATCTGCTTTTTGACGGTATTTCAACCTAAATGAAAAGACCCGAAATTGACAAGCAAAACATCGATGAAATGTAATAATGTAACATTGGTTAGAAGATTGACCCCATACGACTAAAACCTCTCTCCCTAATTCTGTTTTATAGAATCCTCGATCTTTTCTATTTTTCTTGGTTTGGGCAATGTCATATTCAATAATGTTTACAAATGTTTACCTTGCATATATTGTATTCCGCTTTCTCAATGTGATGAATTATTTTGACTCATAATCGAGTTCTTATTCTGGGTCGTCTTCTGATCATAAGTAGGTTTTAGCCATTATGGCTACCAACTTACCGTGATCCTTGCAACCATGTACTAATTACAGTCTTCACAACAATAACACAACAATGGATGAACAAACCAGGGCCAATTCACTAATAATTGTTCCTCTTTGACCGCGATGAAATAGCCATACAAGTTGTCATATCAAACAGTTGAATTGCTCTCATATAACCAACCGCACGAATCCACACTAGCCGATATAAAGGAAGAGATCGAGCGTTAAAGAGAAGAGAGAGAGACCCTCCAATGCCGTGCTGGGGCCCAGTGTGTTTGTTTGGGTAGCTGGGCATAGTGGGCATGGGTTTAGTGGGCTATTCCTAATGGGCCCAGGTGGGTTGTAAATGCGGTAAACCCATTGATGGGTTTTATGCTCATGGGGCCCCATGTGGGTTTTGTATGGGGCATGTTGGACATGGGTATCATGTGGGCTATTCCGTATTGTATTGTGGGCCTGCATTTAGGCAACCCAGAATGGTGATTATTGGCTTACTTGTTGTTGGTCCCATTTGGGTTAACTCTGGTCTAACCCATCATTGGGTTTTTACCCCAGTTATGGTCATTGGGGCCCACGTGGGTTTTCACGTGGGTTACATGGGCTTACGGGGGCATGGGAATTACATGGGCTTGCTCTAAATGGGGCCAGTGTAGTTGTCAATGGGTAACTGATAGGCTGCTTTACTGGACTTTAAGTGTGGTTTCCCCAATGGGGGGCCATTGTAGTTTTTCAATTGGCCGGCTGAGTTTATTTTACTCATATGCAATGATTGGCATTCCAGGGCTGCCCATTTTGAGCCCAGTGTTGGGTAAAAGTTTATTTTTCCATCTTTTGTATCACATACTTATCTACTTTTTATATCAACTAAACTCATCCCTGCCGATATGAAGGTCCATAACGTACAAGTTTAAAATCATTTTAACTTAGTCTTCAAACAATCCTTTAAAAAGAATCTAATTTGATGGGCCAAGTTGTCAGTAAGTATAAGTGGTCGACTGGATAGTGCATTAGACTTAAGATCACGAGGTCCCCGTTTCGAATCCAGCCCGGAAGGAAGTCAGTGCCATATTTGTACACTAGTTTAGTAAGGATATAGGGCGAGATGTTCTTCCTAATGAATAGTGGGAATTAAAACAATATCCAACTGGGGGTGAACGTGATAAGGCTCTTTTTTTTTTTCTAAGTAAAGCAGATAAGTAGCCTTTAACATGCATCCAGTTCACTTGGCCACGATTGGGACGCGAGGCATTTGAGTCCGACTGCCAAACAAGTGTCCCCGGGAGGTGGGAAGCGAATGAGGGGCCCAGGAAGTATCCCACAAAGACCCACGTGGGTCCATGGTCCCCATTTTTGGAAGGGGAGAGCGAGAGAGGAGAGAAAATTTGGGTTTATTGAGCTTAAATAAACATTAATAAAGACAAATAAATAACCCGTCGTATTCCTTCGCCTGTTTTGTTCAAGGTTCAAATGAGCGCACAAAGCACGATAAAACATGAAAACAGTGGAAAAGCAAGGCTAAAATGAACATGTTTTTTTATTTGTTTGGGGTGTTTTTTCGGCTTACGTGTAGTTATCACATCGAAATACCCACAAAACAAAGGTGAGAGAAAAAGAAGCGAGAGTCAATGAGAGAGAGAATGTTTTCTAGAGTGGACGCTTTTTGGGAATATAAAAATATTATGGCACCAATAGGTTGCAAAACTTTCAATATTTTTTCATTGTGTATTTAATTTGTTCATTGAATGTCACCATTGTAGGCATTAGAAATCAAATCACCGTACTAGACAGTCCGCCCAGAACGGTTTTAGTTTAGACAAAGGATACCAATATCTGAACACGGGAAAATTCAAGAAAAATAAGAACTTTTGCAAATATGAAAGTCTGCCGAGACCCGTTGTTGCTTATAGCCCCAGGCGAGGGGTAAAGTTTCTATGGGGGTCAAATTTTGAACTGCTCAATCTAATGAAATATAGCTCCAATTATTGCCTTAGGTTACCAGGAGCAAAAAGTCAATTGGGTCACATGTGTGTAGTGCTTCCTTTCCAAGATTTTTAGGAAAATATGCTAACGGTCTTTGTTTTTTTCACTAAATAGGTCAACAATTGTAATTCCAAGATTTCTTTGTAAAAAATCTAAAAACATATAATTATACTGATTCAAAATAGCTTTTTATGTGCATAGGTTTGGTTCCCTTTCATAGGGAGGGGTAATAATTTCCCCGCCCCATAGAGTCCTACAGGGAATTTGTTTACCCCTTCCATTATAACCACAAGGAGATGCAGAATGCAAAGCATTCATATTTGGATTCAGTAACATTAAACATTTAAAAAAAAATATTTTTACAAACAATCTGGGTATTTGCACCGGGTGACCTTTCTTGAATAACAAATGACTTTAGCCTATTTTCCCAAATATCTTGGAACTGAAAGCACCACACCCTTGTGACCCAATTGACATTTTTTACTCTTCTTCTAAGGAATAATTTTGAGTCTATATTATATTAGATTTTAGAGCAAGTTCAAACATTTGACCCCATAGTATCTTTACCCCTCTCCTGGGGCTACAGCGCAACCAAACGGGCCCGGCAGACTTTTAACATTTTGCAAACGTTATCTTTTTTCTCTGAATTTTCCCGTTTCAGATTCATTGGTATCTCGTTCGTCTAACCAAAACCGTCTGGGCTGATCTCTATACCTCTAGTCATGGGTGCTCATGTTATTGCATGTGGGTCTCCTACAGAACCCTGCTAACTATAACGCAAAGACGACGACGGCTTTTATATTATCATTGTTATTATTATTATTTTATTATTATTATTATTTTTTAATATGACTGATTCGCATTAAGTGCTAAATTCTTTTTTTGTTATGCATTGATTTTGGCGTTCGCGAAATTTTGTGTCCCCTTATATAAGTTTCCATTGTTTGCGTTATGGATTCCGGCAAGGATATGAATATTAATTTATGGCAAAATTGGAAAAAAAAAAAAGTTTTGGGGGGGGGGAAAAAAAACTACAAAGGATTGAATATTAATTATTTAAATAATAAACATACAAAAATTACAGTGCTGTATTTGTATAATTCAAATTTCCACTTAAGTATCATTTTAGGATGATATGTTGAACATCGATTGGAACATCGTGTGCTGATTAGCAATTTATTAAAATTGATGAGCTTACCCTTATAAAGCAGTTACAGGGCAAAACTGAACAATATTTTTGGAATCATTTACAATATATCGGTCTAGAGCATTCGTATCTGCATTTTGAAATATTCCGCCGTTTCACATTGTGATTTATTTGTGCGAAGTATTTTTCACTGCACGTAGAGTTTCTATTGTGTCGTTTTTCACTTGGTGATGTATTTTTTCACCCTAAAATTTTTTTCCGCAATTCAAAAATTGGAAGCTGATTAGTTTAAATATATTGACATTTGACTTCATTTTTGGCGATTTTCCACTAGGTTTCATGAAAAATAATGTTTTAATTACCAAATGAAGCAAATTAAAATCGCGAAATCATCAAACCCGTTTTCCTCGAAATGTGTATTTTGCAAAAGTCAGTAGTGACGGCGGCCGACGATATGGGCCTATTTCCGTTAATAATGTGCCATATTGGAAAAAACACTGCTTGTATGTGGTGGCGGTCTTTTACGCAAATGTGTTAAAGTTTGTGAAATATCTTTTCGAATAGAACGTGGGAAAATATATATCGGTGCTTCACGCTCATTACGATTTGGCCAAATGTAGTCGATGTACATGGTGTCCATATTAATTAAATCTGTGCATTTTGGCTAATTTTACAGAAATTTGTGTTTTTCCTCTAATTTCCGATTTTAAAAATTGGTTGGAATAATTAATACATTTTGAATTTGTCAATACAACAATAATTTGGTGTTAACAATAAATAATGTAATAATGAAGTTATTTACTTTACTTTTAATAATATCGTGGGTGCACAACCTAATATAGTGGCGAATACAATACCATCGTAAGTGCCACTTGGTTTTGCACACACAATTTCTTTCAGTGCAACACAATCGTAAGTGCATTATTACCTTATTTCTGCATATTTGTCTTATTCACACATAAACAATCATTACAAAATAAAATTAGTTTGTAGCATTTTTCAGTTTGAAAATTAAAAAACCACCAAGAAAATAGAAATTTGAGTGCAACACCATCGCAAATGCCACTTGCGATGGTGTTGCGCTGAAAGCAATGGCCAATTATGTAAAAATTGCATTTCCGATGTATTTTAGACCTAATTTGGTTATTGTTTTTCAGATTTAAGTAAGGTATTTACTTTTAATATGTATTATGGCATTATCTTCCACTATTGCAAGCACCACGAAAGGATCATAACTTTAAATCAGAGTCTCGAATGAAGGTACTATATTTCATTTAAAATTTTAATTTACTATATTTCAATTCAAATTTTAATTTGTGAAGACTCAATCAGGATCATTCTTTGGACAACTGCGAGTTCCTGAGGGTTTGTCTTGATACTGTGTTATGCACATGCGAGATGCACAAATATAACTTATTATGATTATGTAAAAATTGCAGTAGATGTTTTTGTAATTAGCTGAGATGTCCGTTTACGACTTCAGTAGTGTGATCATGATTTCTAAATCACCAGATGAATACCTATACGAGTAAATGAAAAGGGGATAGCCGAAAGAAACCTGTGCTTGCAACTTGAATTGACAAAGTTCTATACGAACACGATATTTTGATTAGAAAATACAGAAAAATTACTGATTCAAAACATGCGTTTTAATAAGAACGTTCGTTGAAAAAGATATTTATTCGTGTGTTTGAATAAAGGTAACAGGATTGCTAGTTAGTTTAGGTTTTGTCAAAAGAAAATATACCATCAAAACGTCTTCTTCACCAACAGCTTGTTAAAGTTGTAATTAGTAAATAATTAAACTTCCAAAATGTAGCCATTTTCACAAAAATAATATCACGTTTTCGAGGAGAAAAAAGCAACTATCTTTTACCTATTTCAATAGACTAGTGATTGATCATTTTGGAAATAAATTGAGAAGCGCGACATAAAGAAGCAAGTGACAGCAGTAAAAAAAATCAACGTACCTGGACGGGAGTTTGTCGAGAATTACATAGGAATGTGATTTGTTTTGTTTATGTTGTTTTTTTTTCGCCCGATTTAGATAATTAGATTTGTTTTAATATTGAATATAAATCCAACAGCTCTCACCCCAGGTGTTAAGCCGATGTTTTTCCAGATGAATTCAAGCTACTTCACGTTTTTCACAAACGCTTAACCAGATACCTCTGACATTTGTTTGTGTTTTATTTTTAAGGGGATGGCCTACCATAATTGCTTTGAAATAGCCAATTTCCAATGATTAAAATTTTAATTTGCTTTTAATTTGATGAAAATCCGACATTCCGTTCCGATTTTTAGAGCAGATTCAATTCAAATCACACAAACTAATATTAGGCTGTCCAGGAGTTTCCTATTCAAATGCATGTCAAATTATCCCACCAGGTGATATTTAAGGCATATCTGTAAAAATTAATTATAATACTGTATGCTAACTTTGAGACCATTTCGGCTTAAAATTAGCAGAAATGATGTTAAAATCGAGTTTTCGACGCAATCATAATTTTCACCCATATCTCGGTAACAAAAAAAAAAAAAAATAACATCCACAGATATGCGAAGTATATTATAGTTTCTTCTATGATCCTTATGATGACACGAATCATTTCAGATACTTTCAACTAAATTGATGCACTTTATATGACTTATCTCTTTATATTATTCATATTCAAGATGGTCGCCACACGGACCCCTTGGCCCAATATTTAATTTTGGTAACATCAATTTCTTTAAGAAGATGTCGTAGGAGGGTCGCGAGTGCCAAATTGGTGTAGAACCGTATTCAATACGGTAAATGCAATCTCATCATAGTGCGCAGTTCACTCTCCATAGAAAAACGTTTTACACAATTGGCACTCGCAGTGGTGGAGAGATCATCATGTTAGAATTTAGTTTTAAGGGGGTGCATGGGAACCCATGAAATCTGCTAGATTATATGGCACACAGTCTACACCAGCAGATGAAAAATTCAGAATTCAGAACCGTTGGCCACCATTACGGTCAATTTGGGTAACGGTATTTTAACGCAAAACTCTAGCAAATGAGGACACAACTGTCGACAAATGCTACACAGATCAGATATACCATTGAAATTGATATAGGAAACCAAAATAATAGTGTAAGTTTGTTTAATACAATTCATTTGCAGGTATTTGAAAAGTGTAAACAATTGTTCAAAACTACGTTATGGAATTGACAGCTGTTCATAACAAGATTTGCGCCATATCGACTATGGAAAAAGCCGATTGATAAATTGAATATTTATACAAAATATCTATACCAATTTGAAAACTTCTTTTGCAGTCTATGGGAATAATGTTGTGTTAATATTAAAAATTGCTAATGAAAACCGCGCAAAAAATAACGTTACTCGTACCCACGAGAGTTCATGCCCCTCACAAAAATTCGACCACTTAAATATCGACCTTTTAACGGTTATATGCGTCTTTGGCGTTCCAACTGTAAACACAATATAAATAAATTTCTTTTAGCAATTCAAATTTGCTGTTTTGGATTGAAAGTATACAATTTTCCTGAACAAATATTATGAAAATCGATTTTATCATCGGATCATTGAGTCGGTCCAAAATAACATCTATATTTCTATTCATTATTAAAAATTGAACCATGGAGCCGGAAAATTGATATTTCGCTATTTTACTGACTTGAAAATAGTATTATGGCACTAAAATGCTCTGTGTATATTAAAATAGTAATTTGCAATCATTTAATGTTTTTGGTGTTTTTACAGTCTTCCAGACACGTATGGGGGGCACCCTAAAATCCATCAATTGGGCGAAAGGTCCACTTTTTGCTGATTGTGATAAAGAAGAAAGAAGTACAACATTTTAAGAAAATTAGACCAGAAAGTCCACAGCTTGCATAGCCTGAACTACGTTATACTTTTTCGAAGACCAGCATCTCCCCAAATAAATCCTGCGTACAGCCCTGAGGCTGTCTATGGAAATTGACAGTTTGCTGCCAAGCCAACTTTATTACGTCATTCTCACGTAGTACTAGGCATGTTGATACTCATTTTGGTATCAATGGAAAGAGGACCATAGTATCAAACCAAGTATCTGTGACATTATGATGTCATACTAGGCATGTTGGTACATCTCTCCCGAAAGGGGAGGGAGTGGTTGCCTACCCCCATTCATCACCTGTATCGTACCTAAATTTACGCACGATTGGTGTGTAGTAAATGTTGCATTAGATGGATAATTTTCGCGACATATGTGCAAAAGATAAGTAGCACATGCTAAAATACATGCAAATAACTTGAAGGTAACAATGACTACATTGGTTATGCTAGTTTAAACAGTCTCAATTATTAGTTCCCCCCTTTGTGACGAAACTGTGGAGACACGTTGTTGATGCTGGTGACGTGCTTTCACAAATCTTCCACAAAATATCCTTAACAAAGCTCTTCTGAAGGCTTTGTTTCCAACACCATATATCAAAGGATTTATAAAACAATTACTGAAACAAACATGTTTGAAACAACGTAAACAATCTGATTGGTCTCTTCTGAAACATTTTGTTGAAATAGTACAATTGTAAAAGGAATCCATGTAATAATAAAATAGGCCACGATTATGAGGAGCAGAACAGCCGACTTTGCTTCAGTTTTGTACTTGTATTTTCGTCTTAAAGCCTCTTGTTCATTATGACTTGTACAAGTTCCGGTTCCGGTAAGGGACGAATCTCTTGACGGATCAACTGTAGTTATTTGTGCCGCTACAGCACGTGCGTGTCGACGAACAAGTAAGAAGATTTTTACATGTAACACAACCATTATAGGAAGTGTTATAAATCGATTAGCAAATATGAAGAATCGATAGGCAGCTGACGGAACTAGAGTTTGAAATCGACACCCTTCAGGAATATGACCAGGCTGGTTGAATCCTATAGGAGATATCACAGGAAGGATACCTACAATTCCACTATAAATGGAAGCTATAAAGGTTGCAGTGAAGTACCTCCTAAGGGTAATTATCGAATCAGCTTTGAGCGGTCTGCTGATCATAACATAGCGCTCAATTGTAAGAGATAACAATGCAAAACAGGCAAGGATTCCTAACATTAGGAAGATACAGAGTAGTAGCGCGCATTCGGGATTACTTGATATGACTTGTAAATGAGACAGTGTTTGAATTGGGTAGAGTATTCCTAGTATAAGATCAACAGTTAGGAGTCCCATTATGAAATAGTTACTGGTAGTGCGTAGTTGGTGTTTGATAACGAACGCTGCAATGAGAGCAAGGTTTGCAATGGTGGAAAGCAAACTAATTACAACTGTCACGGCGACGCTGAATACATAATCAACGGAGAAATCCATCGCAACGGCATACGTGCTACTGAATGCTGGTAACATCCACTCGACTCACACTCACTGCGCTGTATCTTTATTAAAATGAGCAGCAGATAGTAACAAAGAGATTTTCGAAGACTGACCTGATTTCCCTCTATGATCAGAACAACCAGGTTTGTTTTGCTGTTGCTTTAGAGTCACAATTACTAACAGTCAATCAGCGACAAGCTTTGTGAATTGAATGATGCAACTCAATAACGCTATGGCTGATGTTATTACGTGCGCAAATCAAGATTACCTGACAAAAGGTATCAAGTGAAGTTGCCATAATGTAATAATGTCAACCATAGAGATGAACACATCGTAATGTATTATATCATTGTACTGTGAAGGCTGTCTAAGCGAAACATTGTAATTTAATTGTCAAACACTGCGTTTTGTGGATGGTTTTCTTGCGGTTCGAAGGCGATTCAAACCCCTACTATTCTCATTGCTTTTGAATTTTATTTGCACCATTGTAATGTTAACCTTTGAAGATATTTAAAATAGCCAATGAAACCAACCAAATACAACTTTTAATCCTTGAAGTTCCTGTATATCTCAAGATGACCTGTATATTCCAGCGCGATGCAATATTGACCGCACGTTTTATTGAGATGACCTTGTATACCCATAATACTGGGATCAAAAATAAAAAAAAGTATAGTTTGTACTGCTTACAGCTAGCTTATAGCTTATGGTTACGGAATATAAGACAAAAATCGTAAAATGCCAAAGGTCCAGGGATTGCAACAAAAGTAGTTGGCACACCCTTCTGTATTTTGTTATCGAGATAAATGACAAAAAAGTCAATGCCATTGACCTCTATTGATCGCCAAATTTTAGAAATGTGTTAGAAGTGCAAAATGTTTTTGTTGCAGTCTTTGAAGAAAGATGAACAATTTGAGCCCATTTTTAAAAATCGGAGCAGTATTAAAGATTTAACCTTTGGTGATGACTTGTGACATTTGATGAATTTTTGTCTCGTATTTCCGTAACCATAAGTTGTAGGCAGTACAAACTATACCTTTTTAATCCTTGTAACAAGGCGAACACTTTAATTACCTTTTTACAGCAATCCAAGAATTTGTCATTTTGACCCCTATTTTATGGATTTACTACCCTCCTGGATTCCGGCCACACTTTCAAGATGGGCATTCCGGCTAAATTTGTTCATTAACCTTCATAAAAGAAAATACCACTGAAAAATGATACTCTGTTCTCAACGGTCACGGAATTGCTCCAGATCACCCAACTAGCTGACTGACTGTTTTTAATGTGTATGAGAGAGTAAAGTTAGGGTTTAGTTGTAAGGAGCCTCATATCCATAATGGAGATGGAATTTTATACATAAATTCCATCTTTATTATGAGGTCCCTCATATCTATATCCTATCTCAACCATGAAGTCCTTACACCTGAATCCCATTTAGGTCTCTTAAACCCAAATCCCATCCCCATTGGAGTTCCTCCACACTAAATTCCTTTTCCGCATCTCCATTATGAAAACCCGTTATCTAACCTTTAACCCCTTTGCAATTTAAAACAACGGGTCATTTTTGAACCACTTGTTTTAAGTGGGGGTAAAAAGTTTGACCACTTTGTGTTAAAAAAGTGTAAGATAACCATTTTACATTTTTGACGTTTATTTTTCGACGGTGCATAGTTGACAAGGTGTTTTTGTATTATGAAGGTCTACTTATACACGTTAATTGATTTACCATTTACCAATATAGTAATATGTGTTAGCAACTTCAAAAAGTAAATGTTTATTATTTACATAAACTTTCCGAAAATTCATTCATTTTATATGGTATCTTCTAAATACACTCTAAAATATTTTACTCAGTGCGAGGAGTAAAGCGTGTTGAGTAAAAAGTTGAGTCAAGATTTAATCAGCATGGAGTAAAACACAAATTTCCGTTTTACTACTCACCCGAATAAAACTGCGAAATACATGTTGAGTAAAGCAGTTTTGAAGTCTAACTCAAAGCTGCGTGACAAAGTAGTTTGACGGAGTGACGGATCAGAAATACGCGCGTTGATTCTGATCTTGAGCAACGTTGACCACCCCAGGCACGTGTCGCGGAAATGCTGACCATTCTGCTATTTTACTCCAACAAGTTATAATCGGTAAATAATTATTGCGGTGATGCAATAAACTTTTCATGTTGTTAAGTTGGTGAGTTTCCGGCGTAACCGGACTATGTCTACGGTACCTCATATCAAGCTTAAGAATTCGGCAACCTTTGACCGAGCGCTGTGTATTCCAATGGGGATTCGCCATTGCTCGGAACTTATGGGTCGTATTTATGCCAGCACGAAATTCAAAATTTAGCTGACAAATTTATGAACTAAAGTTTTACCGGTGCATGTAACACGGTACATAACATCCAGATGTCTACAGGGGTCGTGATTTTGAACCACCATAACTTCGAAAAAAGGGTAAAATAATGAAAATAGTCCTTGTACATTTTGTGTTATTTTTTTAAATACCAAGAATGCCAAAGTCCTTTTGATATTTGAAAAAGAAGTTCTATTAAAGAAATCAAGTCAAAATATCTGGAGGAGTTTCGAGTATAACTGAAGAAGCCCATTTTACTCACCTGGTGAACAACTTGTTGCTTTTCGTTTTACCTGCATCCAAAGTATTATTCAATGTCAAATGAGTAAAATCAATGTTGCTCAGCAGTTGGGCAAACAGTGTGCTCAACATCAGTTGAGTCAAAACATGTTACTCAACGGTTGAGCAAGAAATCTACTCAAATACAGACAAATATTACTCCTTGTGGATTAAGTAAAGTTTTATCACCCTGTTGAGTAAAAAAAGGTCACAGCTCAACTGTTAAAGTAAAGCGGAGTAAAATTTTACTCAACAAATGTTGAGAATATATTGATTCTTTTACTGAGTAAAATGCTTACTTCAAGGCAGGGTAAAACTGACTAACCTTTGTTGAGTCAAGTTTACTCAACAAAAGAGCCGCGGCTTTAAACTACCAAAAGGAGTAAAACCTTGAGTGAATGAAAAGCCTGTTCAGGACCTTCGAATTGAAGAAAGCAAACTATATATCTATAAATACATGTACTCCCGTTTATCTTTAAAATTGTCTTCAATTCGTTTATATAATTTATATATTTAAAGTAAAACATTTGAAAGGAGTAGTTTAACAAAGAAGAGCAAAGAAAACCAAAAACAAAGAAATAGGACTCAACTTTGTAGTTGATTAGCTCCAGTCATTAACCTACACTGTAATTTTTTACAGTATTTTACTGTCAACAATTCTCCCAACATTCCTCTAGCTAATTTCAGTTGAACAGTATAGGGAATAAAAGCACTGACGAACACTTCTGCACAAAATGTTAACCATTTTTTACGTTGCGTATACGGCAAAATATACGGTTTAATGTAAAATATTTTAGATCAAATTACAGTTTATGGTAAAAATATACGGAGAATTTGAAAGAAACCTATAATTCTTATGGGATTTGAAGAGCCCCACTTATAAATGTAGTCATAATAGACCTGGAAAATTGGACATAAAATTACAGTATTTTCCTCTTTTTTCAAGAGAATATTTTTTACACTATTTTCCTCTAATTTACGCTGTCATGTTTATAGTGTATTTTGCTGAAAACTCCGTTTTGACGAAGTATTGAAAACAAATGTCTACCAACGTGGATAATTGTCTACCAAGTTCCCATGTCAAAAACTGCATTTTACTAGGAAAAGTTATTTCCTAAAATTATTAAAATTGGAGAAGCTATTTTTTTCCAAATGACTGCCAAATACCACGTTATAGAAAACTAGGCTTATAAGAATTCGTGACATGTTTCTGAAAAATAACTGTTAAAAATGGAAATTGCATCTATAGGTTTTCCCGGACGATTTCGCACAATGTGCATGATATTTTGTAAAATATAAATTCCATTTTGCGCTTATTTTTGGAATGAGGTATATCCAGGTTTCAATTTCACAAAACCTAACATTCAATTTCGTTTTTTCTTATTCAAATAAGTGAATGGTCATACGACTTCATTTATGAGATTACAAATACATTATTAGGCTTTCCGGTTTGATATATGCACGGCCGATTTCAACGTTTGCGCAATCGATTTCGCGATAAATCAATGTATCATTGTTACATTGACTAAATTGAATATTCTTTTTCATTTATGATCATTTAAATTTTCAAAAGCGGCAACCAATAATCAAATAAATATAATGTAGGGCTATGTATGTATGTTTGTATGTGTGTATGTGTGTATGGGTATGTATGTGTGTATGTGTGTATGTGTGTATGTGTGTATGGGTATGTATGTGTGTATGTGTTTATCTACTTTCACTAATCATCTGTATAAAATGTAAGTGACGTGAAACACACAAAATACCCCGACAGTGCATTAATTGTACTTATTTTTACCCAACACTGTAGTATATCTTTGTACGTATGAAACACACATATGTATTGTGAGAGTATACCCCAAAATGCATTTCTTGTTGGTATAGGTGTGTGCATGTAGGTGAGTGGGTATGTGTGTGTGACTTTAATTAGCACTGTGTTACTTGTCACTTTCCTTTTGATATTTTTTCTTCAAACAACTGCCTCGGTAAAGGAAGACATGTGGAAAAAAGATGTTGTCATATAGGCCCTAGTTCAGTTATTTTTTTACATACATTTTATCTGAAGACTGTTTAGTGTTTATCTATATTTAACAATGCTGCGAAATCGATTGCTTATCTAGCGAATTCGAATGAACAGAAATGAAAACGAAAACTTGATCGTGCATGTCCATTCAATTTCGTTCGAATACGAATTACCAATATACGAAATGGAGTGTGCATTTGGGAAACCGTATGCCGTTTCTTAACGATAGAATACACTTTAAAGGAAATTGAATTATCATTTGCTAAATGGAAAACGCGATTGTCAACGTTCATTCCATTTCGCACGAAATCGAATACATATTTTACAAATAAATATGCGCATTGTGTGAAATCGCCCGGGAAACCTATATTACAGAAAATAGTTTCATATTTAGCTTCTTGGTTAGTATCTTCTTTCGATGATATGACATGGCCTACTAAACAAGAAATGGATTTCCATTCAACCTGATGCACTGGCCACCATGGATGTTCGCGCATTACGTGTATGTGTTCTGTCATTGCCTACGATCTCACAAAAGACGGATACCCAGCGTTGATTATTCCAACGGTGTCCTCATCCCATGAACTGTTCATCAATTCCCATTGCCGTATCCCATGCAGCGCGTTGAATAAATGATTTTGATTGGCATTTTGATTTGGTAGTTTCTGAGCAAATATTGAACACGGGGGGGGGAAGTTAGTGTTTAAAGTCAATAAACCATTAAAATTACGTTTTTATGATGGAAAATACGACGTAATTTCTACAAAATTTCTACCAAAGAGCGATGGATTTGCAAATGATAGGTATGTCTTTTGAATTGCGTGAATATTGACTACAAAGTGCATGAAGTCGATTGTTGAAAAATGCTTTAGATAAGTGAGAGCCGATTTTGTATAAGTACTAAGTGTTTAAAGAGTATGCACATTTTATTTTTTTAAAACAGCAAATGTAAAATCTTGTAAAAAACTTTTGGAGGGACTTCAAACATTTATCTTTCATTTTATCAAAAAAAAAATCCTATATGTACTCAACTTTTCGGTTCACTGCGTTTAGACTTTAGAACTGCACCCCTATAAGTAATATATAATCTGAAAGTCACCTGAGTTATATTTATAACTAACTTATATATTTAGAAAATATCTTAACCACATCTTATTCATATTGACGTATAAAAGACGCAACGACGTCCCATTACCTATTATTTACACACAGGTTACACTAGAAAGAACAAATTCCTGCAAATATTAAATAGGTATATTATGATTTTATTCTAAATCTCAAAATTATGCATATTGTATTACCCTTGCTATTCCTTAGCTAATTATGTAGCTACCTCCAGATTTGTATTTATTTATTTGTTATTTTACCAATTAAAGCTCATTCCCGTGAAAGATTTTCACGTTACGCACGAATACGTTATTATAGTATCCAGCAAAATCTGCCAATTGGCTATTCATTCCAAACTTCCGATCAAAGGGAAAACCGCGAGGTTTGTTATCTGGGTATGTCCCTGCCTTCATTCCGCAAAGACAACTGCCAAAATCGAGATTCGGAATTGTGTTTGGGTCAATTGATTCCGCCCGATCCTTCTCCCAATCAGTCAGCATAACAAAAAGGTCGAAATCCATTCCTTCTGCGGTACCACGTGGCAGAAGTAGGTGATAAGGCCAACCACACCCGGTAAAACGATCATCGCGAAGGCCATATGTGTTCGTGAAATCGCTCCACTGCTCAAAGGTGTCAACGCTCGGAAAACTGACCGAAGACAATACAGATGATCTCTTTAATACGTTGTCACCTTTTTTCACTGTAAAGGAAAAAATGGGATTTATAATAAATACAAGTTAGTACAGACAGGATTAGTTAACGAACGTTGCGTCCTAAGTCATCTACTTACACCACACAAATATTATGCATTCTTACAATTTCGCGGGCGCTTAAGGTTTGAGCGCCACCCACCCCCTCCAGAATAAAAGAAATCCTTCGTAAAATAATTAAATATTTGCTTAAGACTAAAGTAAAAACACCCTGATTTGGGCTTTGGGCCTAATCCTCACCTATAGGAACAATAAATTGCTTATGAAGTAGGGATAAACCTCTTCTTGCCATTGATACGGAAGTTTTGAAATCGTTAAAAATATGTGTCAGAAAAGGTATGCCATGTCATAAAACAAGTACGAACCTCTTCTGGCCATTGATAACATAATCGGCACTAACAATCTGTGGACGACACCATTATGACGTTATTTGTGAGCGCTCTCCAAAAAATCCCACAAATTCACTAATATAGCGATCACTAAATACTAACTTCATTCTCATTCAGAAAGTTTGGAAACAATTCTGGTTTTCAATACTTTTCCAAGTTATAGGAGAAATCGTGCAAATAAGTGTCAGAAAAAAAATATCCCATGTAATGTGTGTCAAAAAAAAGTGGGTCAACTTATATGGATACACACAAACTGATAAAGTAGTAAGTTGTGTGAGTGGAAAAATAATTTAAATGGCCAGAAAAGAAGAGTTACTACCCTAAAAGTCCTATATTTTATCTCAAAATAACCCAGCCAAAGCGTTGGTTTTTATTGCTAAATTATCGCTAAATTCTGATATTATGCGGCTTTAAAATTTTGAGACATACATCGCCACAGTCAAGCTACAAAAGCTAGCAATGAAAAATAGGGAATCTACGGAACCTGTCAATGTTAACACTGGCATGGCCGAGACCTATACAGATAATTCTTAAACAGCTGTGAAAATGTACGCAATTTCATTGGCTGATGCCCGGGTTCAATTCGACAATTGAACCCTGGTAGAACGCGACATGCTTCGTATTGATGTTATTTTTAGGTTGAAGCGCTCGCGTCATACCGCGTTTTGCTACATTCGCGCGCGCCTGCCAACGTTGCGTCTCGTTGCGTATGATCGTTGCGTTCAACAGGTTGTTCACAGTCGATTGTTGTCACTGGGTGGTGGCAGTCCTTTCTTGTTGTATTAAAGCCGTAAAGCATCGCGAAATTGGTTTAAAGATGACCTTAAAGCCACTATCAGTGACTTCGAATACTTCCCCTTTCGTCCACTACTGCCAACATCTGTAAAGAATCCTAGCCCTAACTCTAATCCTAATCTTAAACTGCAACCCTAAGCCCAAAATAAAACCCTAAGATAGTGGACGGAGTGGGAAGTGGACGAAATCGAAGTGAAAATTCACCATTCACTGATGACCATTTTTTTTATCAAACATTGATTAAATCGGTATCAATCAACGAATCAGTTGAAGGCTTTCCAAAACTGCAACTTGCAGTATGGTGTGATAAAGTATATGTGGTTTTGCGCGTGGAATAAACCTGCATATGATTAAAGATATCTGGGCAGTATCGTAACGACGCCGCCAAAATAAGGGATGGCTTCAAAACACGAGTACCGGTTGCTCAATGCTCGCTGGTTCTGCTCGGTTCTTAAGGGTAACATGAATCCGCCAAGAACCACCGATCAACAGTCGGTTGCGTTATGAAACTAGTCCTAACATTACTGAGGGTGGACAAAGTAGAAGAAAGAATTACGTGTTGTCACAAATTTATCCATCTCAATGAAGAAGCTGCGCTGTTGGTTCACGGACTTGAATGGCGTCTTCGTATCGTCATTACGTGGCGCAATAAAGATGCGCACAACTGCCCGGACATCATCACCACTAGGGTTGCTGTTGTGAACATTTATCGTGTATTCAAAGTCATGATGATTCAAACGCTCGTACGGTATCTGAAATACAAAGTTATTGAAGTAATTATGAAATATCAAAACAAAGAGGTGCAACAACTCAGTATGGGAAGCAAGTGTAACAAAGGAATTGGAAAAAGGTGGGGGTGTCCCAGAATGATAAGTACTCATCAATGGCCAAAATAGTTTATTTTATTTTCCTTAATGAAAGTAGTTAACACTTAAGTGCCTGGGGGTCATGAAATAAAATGTTTATTCATTATCTTTTCAAACCTGAAAAAAATCCAATTGGTTTTAAAAATGGCTGAGCTAGAGTCACTTAATGAAACGGTCGTTTTTCGACTTTGTCCACGGACCATTAATTAAAAAACGCAGTAAAATATACACATTAATCCAAAAATATGTACTTGTTCCCTTCTATCAATGGTGTAAGTCTGTACTGGTTATCAGAAACGTTTGGCTCTTCAAAAACCCAAGTCTTAATAAGGACTAGCATATCTCCCAAAAGAATTTCTGTCTAGTGCCCTGCTTACGTATATACGTAATAAAAGAAACAAAGCAAAAAGCACAGAGGCACAACGTTAACAACAACAATAGAAAACACAACAATGTCAAGAACACGTCGTCCGTGAACGGGCATTTGCCCTTAACCTGCCCTCAACAAGACTTAAGATGATTCAATAATAAGCGTCTAATTCCACCTCATCGATTTTCCTTAGAAAAAGTTATGAACTGTGAAACCTTTTAATAACTTTTGTTTGTTTCTAAGTAAAAATACATTCCTATTATACTTGATCAATATTGATCAATTGCACAAAACAATGTTTAATGAATAGATCTCCCGTGGACAAAGTTTTCAGTTTTGAAAAGCTAGTTAGTGTGTCCATGTATTTAGACATTTATTATATAATGCAATAAAGGGGTAAAAGGAAGTGCACGTTAAGACGTCATTTTTGGGACACCCTGTATATATTCGGTAGCGTATCTGAATACTCAAGAGGAAGCGTTCACCAATTCTGACCTTCAGCGAATTCTTCGAATCTTTCGACGAAGAGTCAATGGTTGGGTCGTACATGATGTGTGCCTCCGTTCTTTCCATGAAAGTTAGAAGTTTGCCTTCCTGAGGAACGCCTACGATGCACTGCACTTGAACATCATCAACACGGATTCCAGAGAACTCGAAATCTGATTCACTGCATAATTTTAAATAAAGCCCTGTTATTCAAATTTATTCTCTTTTAATTAATGGACATACATATCATTGTATGAATTATGGTCATTTCTATGCAAACATTTCTACATACTGAAGAATTTACTGTTTCGAAATGGTATGGAAAATAATGCTTTTTACCATCTAAGATTTTGTTTTAGTTTACTTATGTTTACGACATGCAAACTGATTGATGGATATGATTGAACAACGGATTCAAACGATTCTTTACAAAAACGTGCCTTCACAGTTGAATTGTGAAGAGTGTATCATAGCATTAATGTATAATCTCTGAAAAATATGACAAAAGGATGGCAAAAATCATTTTACGTAAAAAAATCAAGAAAATATGCTAAAAGTTTAAAATGTGGGTGACCCGATCATTGTTGGTTTTTTTTCATATGTTTCCTCCTTCACATAAAAGCATATCACCAACTCCATTACACATTTTGAAATAAATCTGTCCAGCAGTTTAGATAGTAGAAACAAAAATGTGTACTGAATTGGACTATAGAACAATGTGTGTTAAAGCAATAATGGCACATTTTTGAAGAGCGCCCCCAATTTTCAAAATTTGATATTTTGGCACAGTTACGTTGGTAATTGTCTAGGAATCTATACCTGCGAACGAGAATGCTAACAAATGCGTATTTATCATAAAATAAGCGATTTTGTAATTGGAATTGGGATCCCAGATTGGACTTACCGTCAGAGCTGGAAATGCTACGTTTATGTCCGTCCATGATGAAATAGTGCCACCTCGAGAAAATAACCTCTGACTTGACTAGCCTGAACCAATAAAACAACTAATGGATGAGCGTAGACACGTACATGGTGCTATTTCCCGGCTATTTCACATTGGAAGGCCATTTCCAGCAGCCGTTGAATTATTATCGGAGATCTCCGATAATAATTATTCTAATTACAAAATTCCTTCGTTTGTGACACACAGACATTTTCGACCTTGACCATTCACAGGTATGGTTTACTAGCCAGTTACCAATGCAACCGTGTAAAAATCTCAATTTTTTTGAAAAATTAGGGGCGCTCTTCAAAAAAATGTGCTAATATTGCTTTAATTAATGTGGTCGACCACATTTGGAGACATTTTTGTTCATAACATCAACAGGAAACATTTCCTGTACCTTACATTTCACTGGGGTAATGAAAATATAGGAACTTTCTTCTGATGCTAAAATCTCAATTTCGATGGCTTCGAGTGAGGGGACGAGGTAGTCGATCGGGTCGCCCACCTTTAATGAAAAATCAAATAATTTACTGATCTAATTAAGATCGGGAATCCTCGATTATTAAAATTATTTCCAAACATGTGGATTATTTCCATCTAAACTACAATTTCAAAATCTCAACATCGGAAAATATTGAGGGCGCATGTTCTATAAAATAACGCGAGTCCCCCAAAATGCAATCCTCTTAGTTGGTGTTATGATTTGTATATTCTTTTAAAATTCCTAAAGGCTACCATTTTACTATGTCGTTAAATAATAATTGTTTGAATTACTCCATTAGTCTTGAACGAAAGTACACTATAATTTACGTCATTCAAATTTTGACAATGTTGACCAGGGTCCGATTCTAGGGAAAAGGGGTTAGGCCTAAAAAGAGTTGAAAAAAATTACAAAAGAATGACCAAATATAATTTTACCACAATCAAACAACTCCACCTTCCAGTGGTATAACAATTGAAAGTTCTATTCCACTCAAAGATCAATACTTAATGGTGTAGCTTAGGCATCGGTGGATAACAATCCATGCGTCTATGAGCTTTAAAGGAACTCCAAGAAGAAATTACAGAAAATGAAGGAAGAACGATTAAGGTACTATAAGGGTGAGCTTGGAGCATGCACTCTTGAAACATGAAGACGACCGACAAATGAAAAAAAATTAAACAAAATAAAGCAAATGCCGTTATGATAATATGACTAAGAGAGGGGACCAGGGGAACGGGCTTATCCCTTGTTCATTGGCCCTGACATCCTAACAATGCGCTGAAGTCACCTCTAAAGGATAGGCCCATGCAGTTGAAGGAGAGGAGATCATTTTCAGGACTGAAGCTGAAGAACTCACACAGATCTACAATAATATGGGAAAGGCTCAACAGCCTGTGTGCCCTTGCTGTGGAGAAAGCTCTTTACATTTTTCTGTGTTTTCCAATTAACTTGCATTCAAGTGTTTTTTCCTTTTAATAATGTAAAAGAATGTCTACAGGTAGTATGAATATTGCTGTACGATCAAGTTGCAAAACTATATTTTAATGAACTATCGAATTATGCAGCAAGAGATTAATTTCGCACAAACATCATAATTGGCAAATAGTGTAAGACTCAGCGGTACTTATAGAAATTTGAAATTAATCTACTGTGAAGTATATCAGGTTGGAGGCACTTTCGAGCTGAATACTTCAAAAACTTATATCAATGCTTGTACCGCTTTTAAACGAAATTTCTTTTGAATGTTTGCACAAGCTACTGTCTATTTATCCAACACAGTGTATCCATAATGTGCCTGTGAAAATGAGTTCCCCCGCTAGCGATAAGACCAGTTTTGAGAATCATCCTGTGCAGATGGTTTTGTTATAGGTTTAATGATAAAACAAAGTATGTTACATACAATTAGAGCGGTATTGTTTCCGTATTTTACCTACATTAATAATTCTTTAGTGATAAATCAAATACTACTATTAAACTACAGAATACAAAAAAAAAATCCCCACGAGGACTTTCCACGTGGGGGGGGGAGGATTATGGCTGCTTCAAATCCCACTGGGACCCCTAAATTTTTAGCCGGGCCAAGGGCTCTGGAAAAGGTAGATCCGGCCCTGATGGTGACGACAAAAGCAAAGCTCGGCGAAGTACATACTAGAATTGTGTTTTATTCGCTAGTTTCTTTTTTACTTATCACTTTATTTTTGTATTGAAATATTGGAATGATTTGTTTTCTAGACCAGGGTTCAGTTTTTGTTCGCTTGTTTAATCGATCAGTGTCTCGGTCAGTGGTTCCCCTGTACTAATTTTACTAATTTTACCCCCTTATTTTACGAAGTTGCCCACATTTCCCAGAGGTTGGAATCGAGAATTCTGATCCAGCACCCTTCAACTATAGAAAAACATCTTCAAACCGTCTTCCCCAAACTTGGAGAATAGGATTCTCGTTTATAACCCTTCTAATAGACATACCTGTAGGTTGGAAGCGTTTGTTGGTACATGTCGTACAGATTAGTTATATAACGATGATAGCGGTAAAAAAGTGGATCTCTCATGGCCGTTTCCTGAGCCCCCATGACACCTATCTCTTGTCGGTAACGTCCATCGGGATCGGTAACAACTGACAACGACCAATGTCCACGTCCATGGATTCCATGTTCCGTGCCTCTTATCATGTCATCAAGTGCCTCTCTTGTCATTGGCTCGTTCTCACCCTTTTCCTATTGAAGAAAAAAGATGATTCCATTTTTTTTCCGCTGCCATCCTCTTCTTTCATATTTAATGAGTTATGTGTTCAGTGTGAGTCAGACAGAATTGGACCCAGCTGTGAAGTTACTTTCATGTATGAAACTTAATCTACCGATTTTTTTAATTTTATAGTTTACTACGAAAGTAAAACTATGACAGCTTTTAAGCTTTGCATAAGTCCTGTTGAATAAGTCCTTTTAAAGACTTATTACGTTCCAATGGGAAGTCATTGATTATTAAGTGATAACACATTCATTTATAAAAATAGGCTGTACACCGCCTAGTACGAGATTATTAGCCCAACGAGTGTTACATAAGTGGATGCTAGTGTCATGAATGCGAGAATACTCCGCTATAGAGTCCTATGTATGGTGGGCCATGTCTACTGCCGCTGCTGTTTCGGGATCTCATCAAAGGGAAGGAAAATAATTAGAAGTTATTAAAATCTCTTACCCGAGTTTTTCCTTTACACTGGAGCTAATGGTGTTCAGCAATCAGCAAGGTATGTGGAGGAGAAAACACTTAGATTCCGTTTCATTTGAGAGTCCATGACCATAATACATTATTGTGACTGTCCACGCACATGAAAATATTTAAGGTGTTATCACCTCCAAGAACCCAGATTTGGCTTGAGTGTCCTCACAAATGGTCCAGGAGCATATGCTCCTTGTCCATGTGCATTCAAATTTGACTTAGAATATTACTCCAGATTACTTATGCTCCAGGACCATAATTTCGGGCCAAAATCTCTTTGAAGCAAACAGAGCACACCCCATCGACACTAAGCATAGCCCATGCTTATGGCACTAGACCACGATTATTGCATGCGATGTGTAGCACATAAGAAAGGTCTTAAAATATTAACAATCTGAACAGGTCACCACAAGCTTTTTTCATCTTTCTTCGCGGTGTACCTGATGACCTGCCGTTTGAACCTGCTTACATTTTCTACCCAATTAAGGTTTTTGACTAATGTGCATATTTCACGGGGCGACATTTTCTTTTCAAGGGGCGCCTGCGCCTTTCTAAAATTATTGGGACGTACGGGCCCCCGGTTCCGACGCCTATGATCAGAACTCAAAGCGTTAAGGGGGAATTAATGACTGAAAGAAAGGAAAGAAGAGGAAGAAACAATAAGTAAGGCGAGTGCCTTACTCAACTCGCCTTACTCATCAACAGCTCACTGCGTTTGCATTTGGTCCCTATATCTTTCATACCATATTCCTTGGAAAAGATCAGTAATATGTTGATTTTTTCCATCATAATACCACGATAACGTAACAGTTACTTCAACAGAAAAGAATACAAATTGGTTATTTACATTTATCATGAAGCCCGTCCGGATGTTATCTACAATCTTCTGAAACAAATAGGTGAACTGTTCATCAGTTTTCGGGTTGTCTGGATCTCGCAGGTTTCCCATGTCTTTACGCATATTGGCAGGTCGAGCTGCAAATCTCTTCTCTCCTAGGTTAGTAGCAAGATGTGGGTCATACCCTTCAGCTATAGTTTGCACTTCCTGTAAGAATTTTTGTCAACACAGTTATTTCTCGCTGAACAACGAATATGGAAGTTTGGTGAAATGGTAATTTATTATAATGAAAAATGATGCCATGTGCTATTATGTCATGTAATTCCTAAACCATGTCCATTGTTACTTCTCTTATATTGTTAAAAATAATTTCGAAAATTAAATTTCAGCAAATTTAACTACCGCTTTTAAGTTGGAAGATCCTATTTTTGGGTTAAAAATTATCATCTTTATTCACAAAAAAATGTAAAAACGAAATACTAGGTCAATTGCCATAATTTAAATACAAAAAATGTTACAAAGATGGGCATCTACTTTTAGCATACTGAACGACATTCCGGTCCCTAAAATACGTAAAAATACTGTGACCGCCAAGAAATCGAAAAGCGAAAAAAGTTAAAGCGAAATCTTGACTACAAGTGCTGATTTTCTTATATATTATAAGGCAATATTTTCTTTTTTCCAAATCCGTTTGAGATGAATAATCAACTCCACTCTAATATACTGTGGGGTGTAGATCAAATAACCAACTGTATAACAAATTACGTAGTCTACATCAGGGCATAAGGGAAACCAAGTGCAAATTCAATAAATTATTAACGTCGCATCACCCGGGTTTTTAAAAATTTCCCGCAAATAAAATTGGCACATTTTCTTGAAATAAAAAGTCACCTCAATTTCTTTTTCTCAATACCAGTGACCAATGGATACACATAGACTTCAGCAAAACCATGGGGCTAAAGCAATTCAACAATAGGCCCGGTTTGCGGAGGAGAAAACACTCCATCTGGAAGTGCTGTTTGTTTATATTGCCGTGCATTAAAATACTCAGGTGTTATCACCACAACGATTCAGGATGACTAATTTGGTCATGACGCAACACATAAAATACATGTCCTCGTGCAAAACTAAATAATCGGTTTACATTTAATATAGGTCGTTGACCTTAGTTTTCTTCTGAAAAAGGGTTGCGGTAATTGAATAGAAATGGAGAATAAGTTACGGATTTTGGGTCTGCATAAGTTTTTAGGTCAAAGCTTTGCCAGTTTTTTTCGTGATTTTGTTCATATTTCTTCCTTTTTCGAATAAATGATGAAAAATCGTCAAAGTTAATTGAACACACACTATAGAAGCTCAAGATTTATTTATTGATTTGTGATCGAGAATGTAGGTATTAGTACTTAGTATTTTGTGCTCACGTCATGAAAGAATACTCAATCTGAATCGAGGAGGTCATAACACCTGAAATCTTTTCAACTGCGTGAGAACATAACAATGGCCTTGCACTCTTACTATGAAAAGCATCTGAAGTATTTCTCTCTTCCACATACCTGACCTATTGTTGAATATCATTACGTGAGTGAGCTCCATGGTTCGCTGAAGTCTATCCATTAGTCACTGATATTGGGGAAAAGAAACGTAGGTAACAGTTTATTTTATTTTCAACATAACCAACCGTGGTATACTCCATTATACTGATGTATTTGATGTGTTTTACACCGATTTGTATAGATGATGTGACATTTGTTTATGTTTATGGCGCCCCCTGTTGGTGTAAGAGAGAAACTGGCAGGCAAAGCACCTATACTTTGCATGGGGAAATTCTGTTTTTTGCTGTAACTTTTGTTTCGAATTAAATAATACTAACTTTCTTATCAAGCATAATAAGCTAATGCTACCAGCTGCATTTTGTGACCAATTTAGATCAGGAAGATTCTGCAAGTAATTTATAACCAGATTTTATGTAGTCTGTCACAGAAACTACTGTAATATTTTGCCTGCCAGAAAACAACAGAGGGCGTCCTGAATGTCAACAAGTGACGTCATAGGTCACATCATCTATAGTTGCAATTGATTATCAGGGCCCCGAGAGAAATTGCGGGCCCGGGGAGAAACTCGGCGTTTCGCCCCCCCCCCCCCCCACTTTACCAACTTCGTTTTCTCAGAATTAGCATATGGACCGTCAACTGAGGTGCCTACTGCTAAAGCCGTATTCCAAAAAGGTGTTTAATAACTGTTTAGTTAAACGAACGTTTATCTCTGTAATAGTGAGGTAGATAGTGGATAAATTTTGAAATACGGTAAAAGCATCAAATTTGTCATATTATACCAAGAGAAATTGATAACGTTCTATTCTAACAAACAATCATATCTATATTACTTTGGAATAAATAGCTTTTTTCATAATTTTAATGAATTCTTACTTATACCGTCAAATTGACTTTTTCCCTCCTGTTTACCTAAGGAATAATTTGAGCTATATTACATTAGATTTAGAGCAGTTCAAACATTTGACCCCCATATTAACTTTACCCCTTTCCTGGGGCTACACGCAACAACGGGTCCCCGGCAGACTTTCATATTTGCAAAAGTTACATTTTTCTCTGAATTTTCCCGTGTTCAGAAATTGGTATATCGTTCGTTTGATCAAACCCTTCTGGGCTGATGCTCTATTATCCACTACTTCAAAGATAAACGAATACGGACCTTTGTTTTTTAGTTTAACAATATCAATATTCTATCCCAGTGTTTATGTTTATTAATATTTTCTTTATTTTTTTTTAAATTGAAATGTCAAACTTATAACAAAATTGTAGACATACATTAAATAGGTCCCTGGACTAACGTTTGCATGCCTGTAATATGAAACGATTAAATGATAATTTTGCACACGTGGTGAAAATCAAAATTTAAAATTTTGTGTGTTTGTAGTTAAGTTATTATTTTGAATAGTGATGTAAATATTTTGTCTCATTCTTTTGGAATCAACCTAAACGGCCTGCTCACAGGGTGTTTTTAATTCAAAAAATATCACTCACTGAGGAAAGAGACGAGAATAATGTTGCAACCCTCGGAAGATCGACTGCAAACCTCTCCGCATCATAGCGTGCTAAAATTTGCGAAAACAAGTGGAAAACGTCAATATCACTTTCTGGCATTACATCCACAGCAGATATTTTGGCGTGCATTTCATTCAGACCAATATCTTCTCTAAACCAAGCGAGGCGAAATTCCGGATCAACAAACGTTCCTGTACCGAACTTTTCTATTCCAATGTTAGAAGTCTTCGTGCGAGTTTGTTCTATAGCATGAGAAATGGTTTCTTCTGTAAAGAAACTTCTAGAATTAATCTGCCAGAGAGGAGGATACCACAAGCCAGCTGTATCTTTGCGGATTAAAAATGCTTTCTTTAGGGCAAAATTATAGGTTGTTGGATTCACGAAACGGCGAAGTACACTCGCGCGGTAAATGGAGCTGTCCAAATCTCGAGCGTTTATCAACAACTCAGCAATTGCAGTCATTTCTTTCAGCTGAGAATGGATATAGCCACTGTAATGTCCACTGTGTTTCACTGCGGATTGAAGATTTTGCAATGCATCTGAGAATAGCCCATCGGAACGTTCTCCTAACAGATCGAGAGCTTCTGAAAACGAATCAAGACGAGCGTTGCCATCTAGATAATATATTGGTTGCAGAATATTTAACAGAGAAAGTTGCTTATTCTCAGGCACCGTCCCTGCAATCAGAGGGCATACGAAGATACCTAACACAAGGAAAATGCTCAGATACATGGTGTTCGGATGAAATAATAATTACAGAGTGGACAACATAAAGAATTGTTAGTTTATGGGCTATACTAAGTTACCATCATATTTAGTCATTAAACCATATTGTAAGGTACTGCTAACCGAACTAAGACTGCCACCCGGTACCAAGCGGATACTGCAAAATAATATCAGATGCTGGTACTATTGCAAGTTGTCTGTGCAGCTAGCACAGTAAGCAGTGGCGTACCGACCGCGGGGCAGGGGGCAAGTTTCTGGATCGGAAAAGGGGGACGATATGGACCAAAATATGCATTTGCTTCCCTTTTTTCGGGGAATTTCGACCAATTTGAGCCTAAATTTGGGCAAAATTAAAGGAAATTCAGCGATTTTCGCACGCTACGCGCGCATTTCTTCAGGTTCAGACTTAATTGGACCAAATCACCGGAACGATTTACGAATTTTGCCCCCACTGGCGGGACGACTTTGAAATTTTCCCCCTCTGGATCGACTGTCTCGGTACGCCACTGCCAATAAGGAGCTTTGCTATCCTGCCAAAGTTTGTTCAATTTTTAATCAACATTTTTGGGAATGAAGGTACAGGTGTGGCATGAGATATAGTCCGCCGGACTCACAGTCCGCCTACAACGGCGAGGAATAGGGTACTCGATTTAGTTGAGTCTTCACGCAAAATTAGTTTCACGCTTTATTCCTTTATTGACTGCCAGCTAGTGGAAGTGACATCGCTGCCACCATTCATTGTTAATCATGTTGTGCACGTGACTTCCTTTTTGGCCGATTTCGAAAAGCACATGACCAGTATCTAATATATTGCTTATGTCGTTTCTCATCGATAAATGTTTAAATTAATGATCTGGCAGGCGCTAGTTGAATTTACACAAGAACAGTATGTAACAATCGTAGGGAAAATACCTGTAATAAAACTGTGTTATTCAAACGCTTCAAATTGCCCATGATATTTCCCAAACAAGATAGACCTATGGGAGCGCATGCCGTTAGGTTTGATAATGTTTTGCACTTGCAACATTTACACACAAGAGCATTATGTCTCCCTGAAAATAACCCAGGTTCTTCCCATTTAAGTAATACGAACTTCAATCATAATGTAAAACGAACAGTAATAATGGTCACTTCTTTTATGAATTTTTGTTTCAAAATTGGTCATATAGATTTGAAAATTTTTCATTGTTTACATCTGCAATTATATTTTGATAATTATAGTTAAAATGTGAACATGCAAAGTATAGGAAATCAAGTTACAATTATCATATAATTTTATTGCAAGAAAAACTATACTAACATACTAACATGATGGAGATTTTCTTTATTTCATTTGTATGTATAGAGGAAAATACCTTCGCAAATATTCCAATAACTCAATCATATATTCGTAATAATTACATCGCGGAACTGCCTGTTGTTGTTTTGTATCATTGTATTGTATCTATTTATATTAAAGGTTCTTGATATAAGTACCAATAGCTTCAAAAACATACCCAAGGGAATATTAGACACACAGATCCAGTTAAGACTGACTCAGAGATTTTGAAATATATACTTTTTGGTGTAGTAATTTAAGATAGTCATCTAAAATGCTCAATTTAAAATAGTCACCTAAAATGCTCAATTCCAAAGTCACAGTTGAATCGGAGTTTTCGTTTTCATGCAGTAAACATTTAGCACAGTATAACAGTGTTGGCACGCACTTCATAACAAAAACGCACTTTGTAACAAAATTGTTACGAACTGCGTAAATCTCTCTTGTGACTGAACAAAAAAGGGACAACTTCGACGTACTTTGTAACAAAATTAAAAAGTGATGAAATTTTCTAAGATTTTCCATTTAAGAACATTACTCCCCACGAAATTGTTACGAACTGCGCTAAGCTCTCTTTTGACTAAACAAAAAAGGGACAGCTTCGACGCCCTTTGTAACAAAATCTATTTTGACGAAATCTTCAAAGATGTCCATTAAAGAACACTAACTCGCTCCGCTAGTGGGGGACTGTAGTGCACAGGTCTTATGTGAGTGTGCAAATCTGGATAAAATTGTGAATTTTGGTACACAAGTACTTTATACATTGATAATCAAAAAAATCAATGGAAGCACTTGCCACACCCCTTTCATGGCCTCTAGCTTGAATTTCAAGGTTACACAGGGGGTAAAAATTTTTAAATGTTCCGATTGTGTTGAAAAGCACACCATAATGTTTGTCTGGTTACAAGGATTCAAAAAAGGTATAGTTTATACTGCCTGTGACTTATAGTTTTGGAATTATGGGGCAAAAACTGTAAAAATGGTAAAACAAGTCAATTTTGGTTTGTACAGGGGTCAAAACTGATACTGATAACACATTATAATTTTAACACTTTTAAATACATCTTAATTATACAATTATACAGTGGAACACCTTATACATTATTACAATCTAATACATTACTATCTTAAACTTAATCTTAATTCTAAATTTAATACGACCCGGCCAATTCTTAACCCCGAACCCGCAGGGATGCCTTTTAGTCGCCTTTTACGACTTGCAGGGGAGCACATCGGGCCAATTCTCAACCCCGAACTCGAAGGGGGCACTTGATATGAGAGCTTGGCACTTGCACATACACCCCATCAAGTACCGTGGGAAACAAACTCGCGGTTTTCATGGTAGACGCAATAATGCATGTTGCAAAGCCCTATTCAATACTGTGCTAATATTGATGGTTAAACCACTAAAACGGCGGTTTTTTTTTGTTTATATCTTGGGAATGAAATGGATTTGAGGGCTCAAATTTCAGGACGACAATGAGAAATATATGGCCTTTCATCTGATATCAAAATCGATACTACTTCCGGAAAAATCAGGGGGTCCCAAAGACGATCGGAACACGCATCTTTAAGTGACCAGGGGGTTTTCACTCCATTTAGTATACTCGGTTGAATTTTTGTACGAAATTTATACTACATGTGAAGGATCGATCATAAGGCAACCCAAAATCAGCAATAAAAATGAAATTTGTTACTTGGCTGCAAATTAGGGGCAAAACATTGATTTCAAAACACGCGAAAATTGGGCAAAAAGACCGAAAATTCAAATGAGCCTTGCGCTTACATCAAACGCTTTGAGAACTTATTTTATGTTGATATCTACTCTAGAAGACCCAAGTTACATATATTTAACACAAAACTTGAAGTTTTATGGAATCCTGTATTTTTAGGGTCTTGCAAAATACACGTCATTTTCTCATAGACTTTGTAGAGTAACGGCTTAGCACGTCCTCAATGAAATCGTTTGTTTTCAGCACATAAAAGGTTAATTATTTTTATTGTTACTAATAATTGTTTACTTATATGTATGTGTGAACATACATCAGCAAAAAATTGCTTTGGTTCTTTGATTTTTATAATATTCTCAGCTGACTTCCGTTAGTAGTGCCCAAGGGGAGGGGTTCCATGGGACCCTCACTGATTATCTCATTAATGGCTTGGCCGATTTGATCAAGACCCCCATTTTAGTACTTTCAAACTAAACCGGAAACCTCATATTTTTGTGAAAACTAACTTTTTTTGCTCAAAGGTACCTACTTTTTAGAAAATGTTGCTAAAATTTACCCATAGACTATACTTTTTGAATTCTAGCAAATGTGTTACGTATAGAGACACTATCAGTGATTCACCCGAAATAGTCAAAACAGTTAAACTTTGTAGGAAAAGCTTAAATGTGAGTAAAGTCTATGGGATTTTCATAAGTTATTTCTTGGAACTAAACAATTTCCCGCCAAAATTAATTTTGCATTCTAGATGTTTTGTCAGACTTTTTTTTTTTTTTTTTTTTTTTTTATCCTGTAACATTTGTTGAATGTATTGAACTTTGTCAATGTTTTGGTAATTTTGATATCATTGTTAATAAATAATGCTCTGAAAGGGCCGAAATAAAAAAAAAATAAAAAAAAAAAAAATAAAAACTTTTTTTGCTCAAAGGTACCTACTTTTTAGAAAATGTTGCTAAAATTTACCCATAGACTATACTTTTTGAATTCTAGCAAATGTGTTACGTATAGAGACACTATCAGTGATTCACCCGAAATAGTCAAAACAGTTAAACTTTGTAGGAAAAGCTTAAATGTGAGTAAAGTCTATGGGATTTTCATAAGTTATTTCTTGGAACTAAACAATTTCCCGCCAAAATTAATTTTGCATTCTAGATGTTTTGTCAGACTGCAAGCGGGATGGGGAGATCTTTATTTAGCAAATTATTACCAGAGAGTATTTATTCAAACACATTGGATCAACTAGTGCCGGGGGGCACTCCCTATGCGAAGTGATGGGTATGTGCCTTGGCCAGGTGAAACTCCTTTCCCGGGTCCTTTTAGATAAAATACGGGGTTATTCGATACACAAGCTGAATAAAAATGGAGTCATCCGGTATGAAACTTTGAGAAGGGGGCCAATGATGTTTAAACCTGAAGTTAAAATACGAAGTGCCTCTTTTACAGAGTTCAAATTGCGATGAAATTATAAAATTGCTGCCATGAAATTTTAAAATTGTTAAAAATGTGCACGTAGGCTGCGAAAATTTTGAATTTGGGTGTTCAAATTCTTTTTAAAAAAGTGGATAATTTTATGCAAACTTGTGATAAAAGTGGATAGCAGAAAAGAAGAAAAAAATGGTGGTCACTGAGTATGTGAACATTTTAAAAAGGGGGTCATTTGGTAATAGCCTGTGTAATAGGTAGAACAGCAGCATAAAAAGGCGGTCAAGCATTCTAGACGTCACCAAAGTCAGCATCTCACAGACCTTGACTACGCAGCTCCATTGGGATATGGTATGTGCTGCACAAGATCATAGGCGTAAGTCCCGGTGGGATGGGGGGGGGGGGTATACCCCCAATATTTTTTTAGCGCGCTTCGCGCGCACATGTGCTAGTAATGGATCTTTTCGGCAAACCCCGTTTCATTCATAAATTTTCATCAACCCCATCCCCTCCAATGTCAAAAAGAAATTTACGCCACTGCACAAGATCTACTACAAAGCATCATTTGAGAATGCTGCAGATAGTCAGCCTACATCTAAATGCCAAAGAGACGGAATAGTATACATGACCGTCAATGAGGAAGAGAATAATCAACCTATCTGCACTATACACGGTACCCAACTCAAAAAGGTTAGACCTCAAGTACCTCGGGTCTAGGTTGGACAGCAAGAAAGACTCAAGAGTTAAAGGGGCCGTGGCCTGATCGTTAATAACATCGTCCCCCATACTCCAAAATTTTCCCGGAAGTGGTCAACATTTTGATATTTGAAAAAGTAAAATAAAACAAATTGTCGTGCCGAGCAAGCTCGTGCGCATCTCTCTTTCCTTAGCGTTTGGGCCAGACTCCTCCGTATTATTTTTGCTGAGGGGGATTCGCCACTCCTCCCGCACAGCGAGCCTGTTACTTTCCCAGCATTGAATAATGCTGGTACCCATTTATACACCCGGGTGGAGAGGAAAGCGTCTTATTCAAGGGCGCAACACGTTGGCCGCAGTGGGACTAGAACCCACAACCTTTGGAGTGCGGGGCGAATGCTCAATCCACTGGACCACACGTGTATTTGAAGAAAGCTACTATTTTTTCTCATTTACCCTGTGAAATCTTAGGGCTAAAGGATATTTGGTTTGGAAGTTATGAGCGAAAATGAACCCCATTTTGGTCGACCGATATTAATTTTACACATATAGGGCCTGTCTCATGGAGGACCGCAAAGCTTGGAAATCCAGGAGTGCAATGGTTTTGGGGTGTATAATAATTATAATAGGGCTGTTTTGATATTAGAGTGTATCGGTGCGCATGGCTACAGAGCGCATAGCTCTGTAGCCATGGCGCGTATGTTCAAGGGTATTATGTTTGATAGAGATTACTTTTGCAGGGGAAGTTCTGGAGTTTTGGTTATGCCACAGGTAAGTTAACAAGAAGCATGATTGATGTGAACTTCATATTTTTTTTCAATTTATCATGATATTACAAAGATCTTTTGAACAAAGGTTTAAGAGATGTGATTTTTAATGTCACTGGGGAACCGAGACTGCCTAGAAATTCATTGTAGCAGTTTCACCAACTTACCGTTTGGAAATCCCCTATGCCAAAATCGAGCAGATTCGTGTCCTACCCTCACTGTACAGAACCACCATGTATAGCTCACATCTTGATCGATTACGCTTGTGACAACAGAAGATACAGAATGCTTGATGCTTTGCCGTATTGTAGTTCATAAACGGTAACGAGATGAATAGTTTGGTGATCACGTGTCAGGGACAGGTCAGTGGTCAGGTATAGATATCAGTTGTGCTCTTCGGGGCGAAGTCCGCGATATATATAAATCCGAATATGTTAAATCAAGGTCTGGACATATGACCTCTGCCCAAAGTGCTCTTATTTTTTTCAAAAGACACCGGTATATTATGTCTAAAAGTACAACAATTTACCTTTCATACAGATTCAAAAACCGACGTACGATGAAGATAATAGGTTGTTTTTTTCAAAGTAGGGATACGTACGTCATTTTACCTGAAGGTCCCCCCGAAGCAAAATAATAAACCCCAAATCAATGCACGTGACGTCGTGACGTCATCCCACATCTTTATTTTTTCCAAAAATTGGCTGTTATTACCAGAATAAAAATTACTTTTAATTTTTAATTTTTTAGGTTTTTTCTTTTTTTAAATTTAATATTCAATTGTCCCGCTAATGAATGTGAAAAAGAGGGTTCCATAAGTCTACAAACGGAAAACATATTAGCCGGCTAAATAACCCTTACCGTGAGGAATGAATGGCCGACGGCTCCCCGTGTTAGTTGTAGCAGGCTACAACACTTGCACGCGGGGCCTGCGGGGGTTGGTTCTGCGTCTAGCTATGCTGATGTCTGATTAATGATGATGATGGTCGACTGCGGTCGATGATGATGAGGGCTAAGAAAATCATGTTTTTAGCTCTCACATGAAAACGGGTTGAAATATCGGCGCAAAACTCTACAGATGGGGTTTAGGGGTGAAGACCATTCTATCAAGATGAAAACTTTATTTACTTAAATCGGGTCGTCCCATTTTAATATATTGTATAATAACCAAAATATAGGCAAAAATGGCACAAAAGTTTTATGCAAATTAGCATGTCTTGCCATGCTTCCTTTTTTCTACCTTTTTGGTATGTTGTTCGGGAGGGTTTGTACAACAAGTTACAGCAAGAAAACCTTCTGTAGCAATTTTGTCCAGGTCATACCGTAGATTGAGTGGACTATTAGACTATTGTAAGTCATATTTAAAACGCACATGGTCGATAAACTTCAAACGGGAAATGACAATTTATTTTGTATTCAAACTTAATTTTAATGTTCCCTGTATACTTCTCTTTGTATGTTTATTTGTAAATATTTGCAAATATTGGTAATTTGTATTTACCTTATCAGGATACTTTTTATTATTTTTTTCAAGAGCCCCTTTTTAACATGTTCTCTTTTGTCTCCGATTACTTTAGCAATATATTGCTTTCTTTCCTTTTCTAGTATTTGTTACTCTTTTGACATTTATCGCAGATTTTGCTCATAGTCAATCAATTTATAACAATTTCCATAATACAAAATACAAATACTAGAGGCTTCTGCATTAGGCGCTATATCAAGATTGTTATTGTTATTATTGAGCTTGGCAAAGAAATTATTCTAATAATGTCTGTTTTCTTAGTTCAGTTCTTCAATTAAGTCTTCCTTCAATATCGATTTATACATTTGAATTTGAAGAATTGTCTTCAAAGTTATTTCAGCTTATGGTAAAGGTCTTGAGCTACTTGAAGCTAAAATTAAGAGAATAAAGTTATTGAAATGGCATGTTTACAATGTTTGAATATAATAATCTGATGCATTTAATTAATAGACTTCATGCACTGACTCTGATTATCTGCAATTTACTCTTGTGACGCAAATGTCAGAAAGATTTGTCACCATATTCAGACAAAATAATGGAACTAAAAACCCAGCTGAACTGTGTAAATCCCATTGGAATGGGGTAAAATGGATCAGCCGCGAAAATCTGTCATATCTACCTAATTTCTTCACCAAATTCCTTCATTTTTTCAGCATAAAAAGTCGGAAATATGCAGATCATGAAAACATCAACTGCGTCACAGTTGCGTAAACAGGTCAGGGACAAATTTTGCGGTTTTTTTATGCACAAATTCTTTTGATTCACTCTGTATAAACTAGCTTCTTAAACACTAAAAATAAATCCAACGAGCTAATAGTGATCCCCTTTCATTCAGGAGCATACACTTCACCCTGTTCTCCCCCCTCTCTCTCTCTCTCTCTTACACACACACACGCACACACACACACACACACACACGACACGCACTTTGGAGATCCTACTGTACTGAAAGCATGAAACGTCTATATAATAATTCCGGTAGTCTGTCCGTCTGTCTGTCTGTCTGTCTGTCTGACCGCGTCTATTTTCTCGGAGACCGTGGGTCGCGCGTTCCTGAAACTTGGTGGGTGGGTGCCCCTTGACCTTCCGAAGACCGAGTTTGTATTGGTTAGTGGATCAAAGGTCATCGGGGGTCATTCAAGGTCAAAGGAGGTCAAATGGGGTAAACGTTGGTGTATGGACATGAAACTTGGTGGAGTCGATTGTTGATGCCGGTGTCATATATTACAGCGTCCGTGTGACTGAGTGTCCTACCACCCATCTGTCTATTGTGTTCTCCATTGAGTGCTGTATGCATCATTTGTTTCAGCACTGTACCCAAATGGCCTCGTCTACAAGGTCACGGTTTATTCCGTACATGTTGCTATGGTAGCTAGGACACTCTCTCATGGGGGACACTCAGGTTCTTTACACCGGCTTCAAGCCAGGTGATCGCGAATTGGTCTTGGAGTCAATACGATTGGCACATTTTGAGTTATAATAGTAACTCACACGGTCACATAGGCCTATAGCACATTTGCTATAAGAGAATTGGGCAAAAAAAATCTTCCAACCTCCAATGCACTAATACAGTAAGTGATCAAAATTAAAGTAATTACCGGATATACATTTTTCACTTTTTGACCCGTAAAAATGTTTTATACTGGCGCACAGCAGATTTGTTTACTTAGAGTTTAAAGACGGGATAAAAATGGGCCCGGCATATTTTTATGGAAATGTCCTCGTGTCTAACGTAGCTTCAACTTCAAGTTCATAAAATTAAGAGTTGCTCAGAGGTTCAAGAGACGTTCGCCTGAAGTTGACCAGACGAAATGAAAATAATAATTACCAAACCGCCCTCGTATTAAATATTTACTCCTGACAGAGGGAATTTCATCGTGGACGGAATCGGGAGCGAACCATTCGTGTCGCACGTGATCCACGCTTCAATTACGAGTGATTCTTTGTGTCGACATGTCTGATTTACGCATGCTTTGAATTTATTAATAATACTCGCTCGTGCATTCAACTCTTACTCTATACTGTAGGAACGCCAGTAGCATTACTTCCGGTATTTTTTTACAGGACGTGACCCTCGATATGACGTCACAAAATTTTAAATCCAAGCGCTCAGATTTGCGAGTTCGAGTACTCTAAGAAAAATTTAAATATCGAAATAATATTAAATTTTCGGTTCAATTTATGTAACTTACCACGCATATAAGATACTAAACTTTGATTTCTAGTAGAATTTGGTAGAAATATGTGCATTTCGTGCGAGAAAATTAAAGCTAAACACGCCGAAAATACGTACCAAAATGGGCGAAAATCAGAGTCACGAACTACAAAAAAGAACATATTTAGGCTCATGAAAATTTACCATCAACGAAAAATGCCACAGAGTTAGATCTTGATGTACATTAGTTTGTCTGAAAAAAATCGTGAATTATGGCATGCTAAGACGGTCATTCGCGCGTTGTTGTTTTCGATCTGAAAGGTGTTTGCATGCGTGACAATGACACGCAAGGATGACGCAAGTAGATACGAACCTCGTGCAGAAATGTTGTTGACGCTAGAAGAAAACCGAGCTTTTATTTGTGTCTCTTGGAAACTTTCAGAAGGAAAAAATAGGTTGTTACGTTGTTAGTAATTTTTTTTTGGAAACTGTATCGTTTTACAGAAAGGAATGCACTCTAAAAGATAAGAAAAAAGTAATGACGGATGAGGTTACGGCAGTTGATGGTAAATTGGTGTATCCTTGGTGTAAGACTTGACGAAAGAAATCAATTAAGCCTATACACCATTCAATTCTATACATGTGCATGTTGATTATTTCGTGCTCAGTCTACAGTGGCGTAACCTGATTTGGAAAGGGTAAAGGCCCCGCGCAAAATCTGCCTACTCCTCAAGCCCCACTGACGTCAGGAAAATAGTAAATTGCGCACAGATGTGTTGACAAAGAAAGTATGCCCCTGTCCGGACTCGAACCCGTAAACTCCGTATTAATTGAATAGCGCGCTTGCTAACTGAGCTAACAAGGTTGTATGTGTAGGAAGCGATAGATCAACTCTATAGGTATATTAGTTGATCTATCTGTCAACTATAATTTTGACAACGTGTTTGACAACGGTCATTACCATCGATAAATCTTATCAGAAGATGAAATATACCAATAATATTATCTCATCATGCTAAAAATGAGTTATTTATTTTGATAATATGCACATTCGCAGGTACTTGAAAAATGTAAACATTGCAAATTTCTGCTGGAATTCGATAGCATGATCATGACTAAATTTGCCTTATATCGACTCTCTAGAAAGCCGATTGAAAATTTGTATATTTATAAACAAATATACATATTTAAGACTTATTCTGCAGTCTGTGGGAATAATTGGTCCTCTCCTGTGTTAATAATTAATCAATTGAAATTGCTAATGAAAACCGCGCGAAAAAATATCGTTCCTCGTACCCACGAGTGCTCATGCCGCTCACCAAAGTTCGAACCCTTAAAAATTGACCTTTTAAACGGCTATATGCGTCGTTGGCGTTCTTACTGTCAGTATAAGTAATAACAATGAGAGGTGGTTTTGTCCAATCAGACTGTACATCTCATAGAATTTATCTCCGCCCTTGACAGCCTGTCTGTCACAAGGTTTCCAGATGGGTGAACCACATTTTAGCTTTATACTTTTCCTTGAAAACGCCTTACATCGCTTATTTTAGAACAATAAATATTTATCTTCAGGCGATATATTCTGCACAATTCGGCGAGTTGTTCAATTTTACAAGTATGGTTGGCAATAACATGACGATATCTAGCTTCAGAGAAGAGCTGGATATCTTTAAGAGCAATGCAGATGCGTTCTTCCTCATCACAATGGCGTGCTTGATATTTTGTGAGTATTTTCTGCGATATTTGTTTTGTTTTATTTTCTCTCTTTGTTTTGTTTTTGTTTAATCTCGTTATAAGCTTTTATACTATAATAGGCCTGTATTCGTTTGCTTTGATGTTGTTGATTTTGTTGGTTGCCGGTTGATGTTGTTATTTTGCCGTGTTTAACTGCACGGCAAGTTATGCCTGAGGATGGTTTAAACCAGTCCCGTTATTGAGACTACTTTACAAGTTCACGTTCAGTTCATCATTACTTTATAGATAGCATTTTATATGCAAGTGTGATATACTTTACACGTAAATATATAGAGAGTGTTACAAACGATTAACAAAAACACATTAACATGTTAACATTTTTAACATTTTAACTGATTTTCTGTATGACCACCCCCCTCTCTCACTCTTTCTATATGCTTCAACATTTTCTCCCCCTACGTTTTCTCAATCATTCGTCACACAAAGACCATTACAAATTACACACCACTAATTACCCTTTTGGCGGCCACTTCCGGTAAAATTTATTTGGTCTCTACCGATGTGTACATGGTATTCCTGAAAGAAAAATATGTGATTTAAGCTTATTTTGCTTTTTACTGGCGGATTAACAAACGAACGTCATAAGGACAGCGGCTGCATGAAGCGCTTTAGACTCTGAGTACCGCACATTTGAACGGAATAAAGCCCAACCCTCGAAACCAGCCAAGGGCTAATAAGCTGTCGGCTCCTTTCATGCAGCGGCTGCCTTTACTTGGTTCTTTAACAAACACGTGCATTTTCCGGTTTCGGGAGAATATTTTAGTAGCGAAATTACTACCCTCCGAGAAATCGCTAAATATTGCAAAATTTATACGGAAAAGTTGTGATCAATTTTGGATATGTTATAGAAGAAAGTCTTGCGAACAAACTATTCAACTCTCATTTTCTGAAACGCAAGGTAACTCGAGATACAGCCCGATATAGAGCATGAATTTCTATACAAAGTCTATGGGAATCTGGTAAAGTTAGCAGCATATTAGAAATTAGACATTCGTTATTAAGGGAGCTATCGAACTCTGGGTTGGTTTTCTACACCGTTCAGGACCTACTGAGTCTAATGAGACCCATTTTGAAAATTCGACTTTCGAAAATTTTTCCCGAATGTCTAAATGGAATTCCAAATTTAGACATTCTCTATTAAGAGAGATATCGAACTCTGGGTTGGTTTTCTACACCGTTCAGGACCTACTGAGTCTAATGAGACCCATTTTGAAAATTCGACTTTCGAAAATTTTTCCCAAATGTCTAAATGGAATTCCAAAAAATTAGACATTCGCTATTAAGAGAGATATCGAACTCTGGGTTGGTTTTCTACACCGATCAGGAGCTACTGAGTCTGATGAGACCCATCTTGAAAATTCGAAATTCGAAAATTTTTCCCGAATGTCTAAATGGAATTCCAAATTCCAAATTTAGACATTCGCTATTAAGAGAGATATCGAACTCTGGGTGGTTTTCTACACCGGTCAGGATCTCCTGAATCTAATGAGACCCATTTTGAAAATTCGACTTTCGAAAATTTTTCCCGAATGTCTAAATGGAATTCCAAATTTAGACATTCGTTATTAAGGGAGATATCGAACTCTGGGTTGGTTTTCTACACCGATCAGGAGCTACTGAGTCTGATGAGACCCATCTTGAAAATTCGACTTTCGAAAATGTTTCCCGAATGTCTAAATGGAATTCCAAATTTAGACATTCGCTATTAAGGGAGATATCGAACTCTGGGTTGGTTTTCTACACCGATCAGGAGCTTCTGAGTCTAGTGAGACCTATAATGAAAATTCTACTTTCGAACATTTTTTTCTAAGTCCCAAATGTCTAAATGGAATTCCAAAAAATTAGACATTCGCTATTAAGAGAGATATCGAACTCTGGGTTGGTTTTCTACAGTGTGAGTCAAAATGATTGTTCCCCGATGAATAAATAAATATTAACAATATTTGTAATCTTTTAGAATATTATTATATACTTTATATTAACAAATAATTACTTCTTAATCACCATGTCAAAAATCCCGAGATTCATGCATTTTATTTTCAGGTTTAGTACAGTAAACCATAGAAGATGAGTAAACATGTTAACAGTGTAATTCACAAACCAGGATCCAGATTCCAGAAAAACGAGATAGGCAAAGAACTTTCTTGTTTGTTGCATTTATTCACCACAGTGAAGCACAAAATTATTAATATTTATCATGAAAGAAAATTGTTCCAAAAAAGTCTGACCTTTGACCTTTAGCCAACTAAGGTGTATCACTTAAATTGAAACCTGGTTTTGGTGTGTATTTTTCAATATCTTTTTGTTTTGCCTTAGTTAATAGTTAAAAACTAGTTCATTCCAAACCTTGAAGAATTCTAAACAGTCAAAATATAATTGCACTTGTTGTTGCATTAATCCCAACTTAATAACTGGCCTGTGTTATACTCATTGGGGCATTTATTACTATATACACTTCTAGTGCATCAGTGTATTGTTGATTATCCATTGTTGTTCAGTGCATTATATTCTACGAATCAGTCTCCAGTAAGGTTATCTGAGGCAGAGAGCACAAATTATATAAACCTGCACGCCAAACAAAAGATTCTAGATAAACTTGCTAAAACTTGATAATTTGTGCACTCTGTCTTCTGGTGACTTCAGACAACCTCTAGAAACAAGGAGAATGATTCGTAAAATACAATGCTCTGAAC
>JAMKCH010005214.1:0-34754 GCA_023653785.1 Ophioderma brevispina | reverse complement strand
CCTTAGACGCCTTTTAAATTTTAGCCGAACATCGTTAAACATGTCTAAAACGTTGTTAAACTTAGACTTGGTCCGGGGGTAGTTTAAGACGTGTTTAACTTCAGCTTTCATCAAATGGCTGATATTTTCAGCTATATGTGATACTCGTGGTTAGCAGGTTAGACCACTTCCCTCTTTTATACACTTATCTTCCTTTTCCGAGTCCTCAGTTGATTTCTTTTCGTCCATTTTCCTTTGCTTTAATTTTTATGCTTGGTGTATTTGTTATTGTATTGAGTACAGTAGAGCGACATACAACAGTTTTAAATAGGCCCGGTGTTTTTTATCCATTGCTGAACAAATTCTAAAGCGCCTTGCATAATGCGACATTCTTGAAATTTAACCCTGGACATCATGTGTAGCATTTAAAACTACGGAAGGTATTACCTCACATATTAATATTGTTCACACGCACGTAATATAATAGGCAAAGATAAGTCGCAGTTCGGTGGATGATATTTACGGCGTTTAAATATCGTGGTTTGCTAAACGACTTGTTAAAATATTTAACCTGCGGTTTTTAAAATTGTGCGCTTAGCTAACCATAGTTTAGGCCTAACCACTGTTTATTTTAAACATTGTTTGAGAATACGGCCCAGTATAGTTGTTATAGTTTGTTGACTGGAAGAAGAAATGGTCTTTGAATATCAGTGGAGATATAATTGGGAAAGGAGTAAAGCTACATCCCAGCTAAGAGTGAATACAGTACCAGCACTGCAAGAATGCTTAGTGCATTTGACAGTTCACAACATTATCATGACATCTCTGATTAAAACCATATCGGATCCACTTATTTGCATTTTTTAACCATTCTCGTAAAATTTATTGTCGGTATCAAAAACAAATTTAGGCTGAAAATAGTAATAATAATAATAGCAGAGATTTATATAGCGCCTTATGCTATTGGCCTCTAAGCGCTTTCACAAATGGCCGCTGATCACTGTGGCCCTACCATACCATAAACCATTTAGCATCATTTCAAGGGATGCAGCAGATCGGGATCAGCGCTTTCCCTTATCAGCAAACATACATCGAGATAACCATCGCAGCCGGGACCAGCTTCCCAAATATCGCATGGGTAAATCGGGACAACTAAGCGGTTAATTTCTTGTCCAGGGAAATTACAAGATAGCTGAATCTCACAGGGCTCGAACGCACGCCTATACGCATGGATGAGCATACACTGGAGTCGAGCGCTTACCTGATTGAGCTATCTTGTCCGCTTACAAAAGTGTGCGAGTGCATTGACTACAGAGAATTGAATAACCTGGCGGTGAATGCAGTAATCTTGTGTGACCTTGAAAATACACAGAACATATTAAAAGCACTATCAGTGATTTGCTAAATCAGAAAATGGAAAAAATCATCAGAAATCAGATTTTTGCTTGTATGTAACAAGTATAGGTGTCCTAACATACCCTGCAAATGATAGGACCAAAAGCAACCTAATAAGGACAAAATCGGACATTTTAGTCATTAGTGTCCGTTCGGACACTTACTACAACACATAATTGAATGGAGATTCGTATCTTTGAACACTGCCGTTTTCTTCCTTTTCTGTTAATTTTTCGGTTGAAAGAAGTAACTTACGAGATTTCTACAGACTTGCCCTTCACTTTCAAGCTATTCCTGCAAATTTCAGGTATTTTGACTCATTCGGATAAATCACTGATAAGTGATAGTGGCTTTAAAAAGTTAGGGCAGCACAACCAATATGTTGCAGGTGCATTATATGGCTCTTGCGGCAGTACTGTAAAGCCAAAGAAAAAGGAAAGAAAAGAAATAAAAGAAAATTATGGCACTTCTGCACTATCACTACTATCTTTGAGCTATTAAGAAAGTAGCATGCTTTTAAGAATGACAATTTATGTCAAGAATGCGACTTGACTAGATTTTGTCCGGACTACTCATTTGGTAATTAACAACTATCCAGAACCCCGGCTTCATTTCAATTTTCCCTCTACAAGCGTCATTTGCTCCGTGGCTTAGGTTACCACGGTCATGGCCACACTGGTTTTAGGATGCTTGCATTGGCTAAAGACTTCTATGCAATATTCAACATGAATAGGTTGATGCAACTTGCATTATGGAACATACAGTGGTTTTATTTTCAGTGTTTACTATAAATTGAATATATAAGGTGCAATAATAACAATATGCTACATTTGGCAAAAAACAAGTTTGTTTCCAGTAGGTATAGCCCAAAAACCTAAATGTTTTTTTATTTTCATTATTTTGAGAATGATTTTCCCCAGATATGGCTTCAATCGGGCCGAATGGTAATTTAACACAGTTGCAAAACACAATTTACTGTCAAAATTATTAGCTTATAAAACAAAAATATCCATTTTGGATCAATTCAGGGTGAGTAAACAAAAGTACAACCAAATGAGGGATTTTTATGAACAAACCTTAAGGATTTACCAAGCTACTTCCTGTGTTAGACACCTGTTTAATCAGCTTTCAAAAGAATTTTAAATTTTTGCACACTCGATCCAGACATTCAAAGGCTACAGTTATTTGTGAAGGTATCCATTTCCAGCCTCCGAACAAATTGCACACCAACTGTACACTTTAGACTCATTACTACGGCAGCGTGAGGGCTTCCAAATAGATTAACACATGGATTCTTGGCGCGCTATTCAAATGCTAAGCAGGACATGTCGTTCGGCCGCGTCACATATTGACGTATTTGCAAAATAGCTTTTGAGGAAATCGGATTGAAGATTTCTAATTTGCTCACGCGTAAATTAAAAACATATTCAATTAAAACCTAGTGGAAAATTAATAGTATCAATGTGTTACTTTTCCTGGTTGCTATTGGGGCCAGGATTTTGAGTGGGATTCCACCCCTTACCCTCCCCACCCTTCACCCAATGGTTGCGCCACTGGTATTACCTTGAAACCAGTGGCGTCGGAAACCAGCGGGGGGGGGGGGACTTTTTAGTCTTGCCCCCCCCCCCCCTGGGGCTAAGTCTGGGTACGATAATGATATTAGATAGCTGATGTGATCAAGCAAAATGATCGGAAGTCGCAATATGATTTTGAGATATAGCCAACCAAAGGAGAAAATGTCTTTGTTCCTATTGTTTTGGCCACCCTTCAACTGATCATATCTTTGGAAGTAAGTGGTCAATTTCAAGGGATTTCAGCAAAATGTAGCTTTTTAAGGAGCATACAGTACATGAAAAAGTAAAATTGATTTTGACCGAATTCAGACTCATTTTGCTTGATCGCATCAAATATTATTACTATATTTTAATATTGGAGTGGAAAAAAATGTGTTCCTGGACAACAGGATCCGAGTTAAACAACAACTCATGATCCTGAGGGGAATATACAAACGCTATATATATAACACAATTTAATGTGAACGTTGCCTTTAGGCAATTATCGTTACATTATTGTTAAAACATAGACACTAAAGCTACGGAACTCCTCTTGCATGTCGCTAAGAATAACACAATTAGGGGTAAGATCGAACTAGTGAAGGAAACGGACATGCCAGGTCAAGGAACTGGTTGTCAGGATTTGTACTGGTTGAGGCTTATGACAGTATAAAAGGTGCGTGGGTTATAGTATAACAAGTTAGATTGACGAGAAAAAATGAGCCCATTTATCTTGGCATCAAAGGAAGTCCTGTGTTGTATGAAAGTTTTTGGGCAAAAAGCAGGTGTAAAGCAGGACTTGCACATTGTGATATTTATTAATAATATGATCTGTGTTGCTTGCCTTTTTTGGTGCGGAGCAACTATAAATTTGTGTGTCATCAGAGGCAAGTGTTACAGTGAATACACAGGTTGCTTAGAAAAGGTGGTTTATTTAAACCTTTGATTTGATTTATTCGGACAATGTCCTGGATAGCCCAAGAAAGCCTCAACAGGAAGCTTATTTCCATTGGGGTCCATTTTACCGGGACAGATTTGGGACAGCCAGGAGTAATCACCCTACTCTTTTCGACACTGACTGTGATGTGCATGCACATGTGTTACTCTCTGTACATGGGACCGACTGCTTAACGTCCCCTCCGAAGGACGGACTTGGGCAAATGAACCATGGGGAGAGCGAATTCCAATTTCAATCAATAGCTCTTGTACAGATTAAATCCAGAATTTAGTACCCGATTAAATCCCTGCAAGTGGTCCCGCCGGGAGTTGAACCAGGGACCTCTAGCACCAAAGGCTGATACCCTAACCAGTGGGCCAGCATTGCAATATGCCTATACTGTACTGTACTGTACTAAATTCACATGTCAGTATTTAGGGATAGTGTTCAAGACTTTTAAGAACCACAAGACATTTCATGATCATGATAAAAATTCCTTTGAGTACTCATGTTTTGTACACTATAGCGAGTGTTAAAGTCGGAGGGTTTTTATGTGTTAAGAATAGGATCTTGGTGGGATCACATGACATCAATGAGGTAAAATTTCTCCAAACTGGTTGGTGTATTGTGGGATGACCTTAATACTTTCTTTGGGTTGCTAAATATTGTTGGTTTTGCATTGGATAGCCTGGGTGCCTGCAGGGAGTGGTTGGGGAATTTTAGGGCCAGTCTTCATTTTAAGAGTCGGAGAGTGGAGTCATGAGTAATATATGTTTGACAGAGAAATGTGGTATCTGTTTTTTTTACCAGAGTACTATGTTGGGGGCAGTAGTGTTGGCAAAAAGGCCCACAACCATCAATGTATAGGCCTATTGTCTGAAAAGGGAAGCTCTTGCTTTGAGTTTGGGTAATCTCATATTCTCGGCTAGCTCATATACACATAGCTCCATTGCATGACCACCCACCTGACATGATCTACCTATCATAGTGTCTAGTCAGGACAACCTCAGACTAATTCACAGCTTGGAGTGGCCACGGGTGCATAGGCCATACTGACCAGCCTGGTGATTCGGAGTTGGGGGTGCAAGTTTGCAGTAGGTATAAATTATGTCCCATTCGCAGTCAGCAAAGGACTTATTCTGTCCGCAACTTGTGTTCCAGGACCACATCAGTTGAATTATTTCATAGGGTAGCTACTCATTATTTTCTATTTCATTTGCTGACTCTGTTATTTTTGTTGCAATTGCTCACTCTATAGCTCACTCTAAAAATAAAAGCACAATGAATTAAAATTTTGTGCCTAGAGCTGAAGAATCAAACCTGGACCTTTGGATTCCAAGACGAGTCCCTATAGATGCACGCCACACGATCCAAGCTGACAGAAGGTTGTTCTTTTGTAATACTTATACATTAACAGAATAAAGTGCAAATATAATCACGAATAGTGCCGCTATGAGACGAGTCAAAAAGAGGTGGTCCTGGAATACAAGTTGCAGACTGTATAACTCCTCTATATCACAGCCAAGGTTATCCAATTGCACGTAAAAATGACAAAAAAAAGCTTTAGCATGACTAGCCATTTTGTTCTTACCGATTTTCTCTCTCTACATTTTTCCCAGGGGGACACTTTTCCCACTGGCAACAGCCCTGTCACCATCATGAAATCCTGCAAAATCCTCTGAAAAAAAATTGATAGATTTGCAAAGTCTCACAAGAAATCTGTTCAAAAGTATGTGAACAGTTCTAAAATGTTAAAATTACCCCCTCCCCCACTAACAGTCAATTTAATTGGGTTATGCTTAAGGTTTTATGATAATGTTAGCCAATCAGAGACCTGGTAAGAAAAGCTGAAAGGTGCATATTCATTTTTGATTGGTTACTCGGCAGGGTGTATCATGTAATGAGCCAATCAGAGATATTGTAAGAAACATAGTACTATAGTCCTCAGAGAGTTAATTAGATATATGAATCTGGACTTGTTTTCAAACCACAAGTGGGCCTCATTGATGGGGGGATGGTTAAACGGTGAGTTAAGTGGTGGAGAGTTAAGAGTTACAATAAGGCCCAGAGGCGAGTTCCGATAAGGCCCAAGGGTGAGTTACGATAAGGCGAAGGGTGAGTTACGATAAGTCCCAAGGGTGATTTACGATAAGGCCCAGAGGGAGTACGATAAGGCCCGAGGTGAGTTACGATAAGACCAGTGGCGAGTTCGATAAGCGACTATCGGAGAGTTACACTAAGACTTTGGGCGATTTACGATAGGACTAACGGTGAGGTAACGATCCGGACCTTTGTTTGGGAGAGTTAACAAATGTACATCGGAGAGTTACGATAAGGAACTAGGGCGAGTTACGATAAGGACTGGCGGCGAGTTACGCATAAGGAATATGACGGCGAGTTTTAACGATAAGACTTAGCGACGAGTTTACATTAAGGCTAGGTTGAGTTTAAAGGATAAGGCCTAATGGCGAGTTACGGAAAGCCTATGGGCTTAGGTTACGATAAGGCCTATGGGCAAGTTACAATAAGGCCTGTGCTTTACCCTAATATAATAATCGGTTTTGTTTAATAGCTCAAAGGACAGTTTTATATGCCTATTATTTTAATTACGACGCCGCCAATCATGAGAACAAGCCTTCAACTGCAAAATGTTTCAAGATACATCGAAAGCAAGCACTGTGGTGGTTACCCTTGATTTTAACAACAACAAAGCAAAATTTTCCTTGTTGTCGCCAACCATGTAAAATTCTGCTTGTGAATATTCCATTTTACAGTAAATAAACGTAGACTGCAAAAAAAATTGAGTGGGATTATTTAAATTCCTAAGCATGATATGACTTGTAAGCCATTGGCCACGAAGACTGGTCTTAGTTCCAGCTGTGGGAATGAAATCGCTCCTACTCTGTTCACACGTGCCTTTGTTAGTACTTTTTTGTTATTGGAATAAAGCACAGGATACAAAGAAGGTGCAAAAGGGTATAAATGTAATTATTCCATTTCTTCTGCATTAAGTGTTAATAATGAAATTCCCCAGGGAAGGTCAAGTGTGGTGACAGAGAGCATATAATAGACAATCAGCCTTTACTAATCAGGACATTTGCCAAGCTCTTTAACTCCATAACAGGCTAATGACCCACATGGAAAGTGGAATGGGCTTTGACCTTAAGCTTGAAACGATTTTCTCAAGTTATAAAATCATCCTACCCAAGGCAAATCGCGGGTAAGTATACTGTACACAAAAGAAAACGTTTTTGGGGGATTCAGTTCGGGGTTAAGTTTAGACTAGAGGTGTCTGCATAAACAATTTTATAAATAAATTTATGAATAAGAATTAAATAAATTTGTAATCAATGTTAAATTTAAATAACATATCAATTCACTCAAATATAAAAACACACAAACAACCAAAACCACTCGCAAACCCTACCTATAGACAACCAGCACCACACAAAACCCTGCCTCACGACCCTCCCCCTACCCCGCCTACACCGCCCCACTCACACGGCACGCCCCCCCATAACCCTATCCCCCATCCCCCCTGCACGACTCTCATCGCCCGGTGGCGACGTCTGACCCTACCGCGTAGACGACCCTGCTCACTAACACCCATATCAACGCCCTCACCAGACCGTTTTCGGTAGTCGTACCCGCCCCTCAACTAGCAAGTGCCTGCCCGCCCAGTCGTCAACAGAGAGTCGCCCTGCATCCGCCAAGGCGGCAAGTATATGCTTAGATAGCGAGAAGCGCCCCTCCGGGGTGTACCTCCCCCTCCACTCCCTTCCCTTTTCCTCCCCCCGCCTGGGTCCTCCACCTCATACGGCCCCCCACCAGCACGTTTCTAGTCTTTTTGTGTTCAGTCCTCTAATGTTTGCCTCTGGAACCCTGACTGTGTTTAACCCCGCCTTGGTGCTATTATAAGCCTCGCCGATTTCCCTAATTGGTTAGGGATTCAAGATTTAAGTACACGTAGAAGGCTAGAAAAAAAGAAAGATGATGTGATCATTGCATGAATGCAAAAATGTTATTACAGTGTTTTTCACAAGTTGTTTGTAATTTGGATCTTTTTTGGTAGAACATTTGGGTTAATTGGGGGGGGGGGAAATATATTGTTTGATGATATGGGTGGTTGCATTTAAAGCATTAAAGACCTAAGGGAAATGACTATTTTAAAATTACAATGGTCAAAATACAACTAGCTACAACTAGACTATTTCCTAGGTAGTACAACAAATCATTGCAATAAATGAAATGTGATAAAAGTGGGTGAAAAAGAAAATAAATTCCCTTCTGGTTTTTCCGAGGTGGCGCTTAATTTAAGCAACAATACCAAAAATTCTGGTATGGCTGTTTATTACATTAAGGGCCATGGTCCGATCATCGCTAATAGCCCTCGTCCCAGAATCTCAGATTCTAATGGAGTGGTGAAGTGGTCAAAATTTTTTGGTGATGTGAGAAAGCTACTCCTATTTTTCTTATTTACAACCACACCCTGTGTAATCTTAGGGCTAAGATGTTTGTTTTGGAATGTTATGAGCATAAATATGTTGCCCCAATTTGGGTCGCGCAAATAATTTTACACTACTACTCTCGGGGAAATTGCCAAAATCTGTTATTAGCTCTCACATAAGAACGGGTTAATAGTACGGGGCGCGAAACTTTTTACCGATGGGGTTTTGGTGTGAAAGGCCCTTCTATCAAGAAGCTGAAAATTTATATAATACTTCGGTTCACAATCCCGGTTTGGCCTTTTTTTGTAACACATGTTTACGGGTGGTGTGGGAGATTTTTGTGATATCAGTGTATAGGTATGGTCCTCCTCTTTTCCACAATTTTCAAAAATTGTGTCTTTGCCTAAAGGATATACTATTTCAGATTGATTTGAAGCTACTTTTTAGCTTTTGTCCTTAGCCAAGTCATGTCTTTCATGTCTTGCATTTAGACATGTCCTTTTTGGCTCTTAAAATGGCCATTAAATTTAAGACATGACTAGCTACAAGCCATAAAAATGGTATTGAGCCATGTCTTTCTTTATGTTCTTATAAGACACAATGAATAAGTGACTAATTAAAACAGTCCTATTCTTTGAGTTTGTGTCATTTTTTATCGGAGTTTTTATGGTCTATATACTAGACATGACGTCATATACAAAAATACTAAACTGAAGACGCGTGGTTATAAGTACACATATGCACTACCCGGTATACATCACAAAACACATAATTCAGTGTCATTTTCCACAGACTATAAGCAAAAATCCAATTTTGCGTTAGAAAGTAAGCCAATATTCAATTTTCATACAGTTTCACAACGGGTTCCTTAAATTTACTTCTGTAAATTTGAAAAAAATTCTGTATTTATTTAAATATTCCGTATTTTCCTTCCCCCTTTAAAAAGAAAATACGCGGAGATTTTTCCGTAACGCCATAAATGGAATGGTAGAAGTGGGAAGAGAAGGAGCATTTTATAATGAATGGTGGATCAATGGCGATTGGCAAATTGTGGGTGAATTGGTCCTGTGTTGGTGATTTTAATGGACCATGTGGGGAAAGGGGAAATTTTAAAATTTTTGAAGGTATTCATGGAGCGAACAGGTTTGGGGAGAGAGAATCCTTTCAAGGAAGATGTTGTTTGGAGTTTGGTGACCAAAACGGAGTTAATGTGTGGCAAAAACGTACTTTAGGAAAAGGAACAAATGGCAAGTAACAATTAGCTCAGTGGGTAAATGAGACAGATTGATTTTTGTTAGTGGGCAAGGAGAAGAGAAAATTTCTTACAAGAATGTTAATGTTATTCCGGGGGAATTGCACCCCACAGGCTGGTATTTTGTAGATTTTGATTAAGAGGAAGGTGAAAAAAGGTGGTACCAGCGGGAGGAAGGTAATGCCGCACTGGAGAGAACCCAACAAAGTGTAAATAACATAGTGAATGCAAACGAAAAAAGGAGGGAAGAGATGTTGAGGACTTGATGGAAACTTGAATTTCAGTGAGAGAGATAGAGGTAGAGTCTGGAAAGATCCTATGGAGAGAATCATTAATGAGGAGAATGAGTGGGATCAGAAGGTTGAGGCTGATGTGGTGGAATTAAGGGCCAGTTGAGAGGGTAATTTTTTGGTAAGAAGTGGTGAAGGCAACAAAGAAATAAAAACTAAAAGGCCTGAAACAGGCGTGCCGGACGCCTCTGTTGAGTGTTGAGATGATTATTGCGAGTGGAGAAATAGGGATTGGTGTGATGTGGAGTTGGGGTCAGAGAAGTGTTTAGCTAGAGGGAAAGCCAGAAGAGTGGGCACGTGTATTGGTGGTAGTTTCACTTTCTAAAGGGAAGGGGGATCCCATGAGTTGTTTGGGGCGCGGATAGGGGTGGTGAAGTTTGTTTTGGAATGAACATGCAAAGGCAAGAGTCCTTTGTCCGAGGAGTCATGTGTTGAGTGAGGTGGGTGGTGTGCATCTAGGTTCTGTACTGTCACCATTGATATTGCCAGTTGTGATTGATGTATTCATGGAAGTGCAAGAGAGTGTTGATGCGCTAGATGTTGTATGACGATGACTTGGTTTTTTAATGTGTGAGACAATGGAGGATTGAGGGAGAAGTTTTGGGAATGGAAGAAGGCATTTTGAGAGTAAGTGTCGAGGTGAACCTTGGGAAGACAAAAGTGGATGGTGAGGCGGGTGGACAATGGCGGAGGTGGGAGGTTTTAGTAACTTAGACCCATGCGCATTGTGAAAGAGAGGTTGAAAGCAAATTCAGTGTGGTGTGAGAAATGCGGGAAATGGATCATGGTATGCACAAAGATGAGGAGAGTGACCCCAAGTTTGGCAAGATATTTTGTGTGTAGAAGATGCAAAGAGCTAGAGGGACTGTGGAAGAGGTGAACAGTTGTGTGGTGAGGTGGAAATGGAAAAGTTGTGTGTATGAGTGGAAACGTGATAGTTTACGTTAACCTGGGGTAACAAGTGTTAGTGGAGGTGTTGGATGCGAGGCGGCTGTGACACTATAGGAGGTAGCATGGTAAATTGTGTGTGAATGTGGAAGTTGTTGGCATGGGAAAAGATTTTCCCTTGACAAAAACAGGAATGGTGTATAAGAGTTTTGGATTGTAACAGCATTAACAACTTCGAAAGCCTTATAACACTTTAAAAAAGCTTTACGTCTGGATCTTAGAATTGTCTCTTGTTAGGAGCCGGATAAAGTTGTCTTCAGAGTAAACCCCGCCCAGATATCCCCCATGAAAGACAATTGCCTGGAGAGTTGGAGATACAAGCTTTGGTTAGCATACACTGTAAAGCAGTATCTACGATTCAACATCTTGGTTGATTGAACTGTAGTACAGAGACTCCAGCAACAGTATATGAAATCCCCACTTTAGCCAACAAGAAATTGCAATTGGAGATGATATACCTAGAAGAAGAAGACTACTGTCTTTGCCTCAAATGACAGGTCAGCAAAGGGCCATAGCACACTTAAGTCTGCATCCAGAACACGTACTAAATCCACAGAAGCTCCAAGCAGACCTTGCCCTTGATGATGCCTCTCCATGTTGCTTATGAGCAATTTAGTCCAAGGCTGAAGAATGACAATCCTAACATCTTTAAAAACAAGCATGGTATGCCTATTGCCTGGCGGTCCCTGAGGGAGCTAGACTGAAAAGAAGGCTACCCCACCGTTAAAATCATTGGTGAACAACTGAGAGAATGATTAGGGCTCTTACTTTACATAGGGTGGAGAGCTTCAGAAATAGATTAAACAGGCTAATTTCTTGGCCGCCATATCCAAGTACTATGCAGTACATTCCGTTGATTGGTAATATAGATTACTTAAGATTTAATGGGAAATAACAGGTTTAAAATGGAAGTTCATTTTAATCAAAAAATCTTGGGATCTGGCTCCTTATGCAGGCTATATGTGTATTTTTTGGAAGTTTTTACTACATGGAAATGATGAAATATAGCAAAAGTTGAAAATAATGCTGCAATTATTGCTTCGAAGTCCAAAAATTGATTTCATTAATATATTTTGATATCTGGTTTCATTTACAGAGTCTCACTCGCGATGTAACCAGACATTTTTTCATTTGAGGAGGAGGACAGTAGTGGAGAACCATTTAACTTTTGCTTATCACTAAAAACCAGTTTTGCAAAGGTGAACACGGTACCCTGTCAATACTATCATTTAATTATTTCCTATCTCTATTGGGGGTCCAGGAGAATGCACAGGATTTTAATGGGGATCCAGCCCTTACCCTCCCCCATCCCATCCCCTCACCCACAGACTGTTACGTCACTGGCGTTCTTTGAAATTTATTCCATTTGTAATTAATGGTGGATATGCGGTAACAAAGGCAAATCCCAAAGCTGAACGTAAATCCAGAGTACTACTTGGTTTAACTCTAACATGCATCTTGTCGGTGTTTCATATCGGGTACTGTACTCTGCACTTCCACAACTGTAACTTTTTGAATGCATTAAATCAATTTTTAAAGCTGTAATTTATATATATGAGAGCTAATCAAACCGGTCAATGTACTACAGGAAGAAATATTTGAATAGCATTGAGGGTTTTCCATGAAAAATCAATTTGGTTGTACTTTTTGACTCAACCCTGTACATTTTTAATCTTTAGGTGATTAACAATGTATCACATATAATATGGTAAGTTTTTTTTAAGTTTTCATCTTTAAAAAGTCATTTTGGCTGCCATCTGAAGTTGACGATTCTATCAAAGGCTGAAATACAGATCCAGAGGCACATGCACATGGGTTTGCTTTGGGGGGCTCACAACCCCTGGGTTTTGGGGACAATAAAAAATAGCCTATTTTGGGTATATTTCAGCTGCACAGCCCTCTGTCCTTTTAATGTTTTGCCCTTAATTTTGATCCTTCCAATATTTTCACATTTTCTAACAAATGTTTTACAAATAATCATGTTGTCTTTCGTAGTCCATTATAGGGGCCTGAGAATCGTCGTTTTAAAAACTGAATTGTTTTTTATGCCTTCATTTTTTGTGTGTGAAAAGTTCATTTTTTTCGCACGCCTGCATAATGCGTGTCCAATGTCCATATCAAAATTGGTACCGATTAGAAATACCTTCCAATACACTTGTGCACACGGGATTCCTCAGCAAGTAACCCCGACTATGGCAATGCTTTATTATGTGGCCTGCCTGATGCTCAACTGAAACTTCTGCAACATGCTCAAAACTTTGCAGCTAGAATTATCTCAAGGACCAAGAATTTTCAACACTCTCGCCAGTTTTTTACAACAGCTCCACACTTGTTACCATGTTTACCTGTATCATCTCGTATTCATTCAAATCTACACATCCTCAATGGACTTGCACCTCAGTATCTTGCTGATTGAATCACGCTGAACACCCCAAATCGTTCTCTTCGCTGGTCTTCTCAGTACTTGCTTCATACTCCGAAATGGAACTTATCCACATACAGCCGTAGATCATTCTCCTCAGCAGCTCCAGTACTTTGGAACGCGCTTCCACTCCACATCAAGATGTCACCAAATGTGAACAATTTCAAGAGTCAGCTTAAAACTTATCTCTTTGAGAGAGCTTATATTCTTTGTGACTTTCATAGCGCCACTGAACATTATTTTTTCTTTGGATATTTGGCGCTTTATAAATTTGTTTGAACATTGAACATTGGGAAAGTTGTTTTCGGGGAGGGGGGTTATGTACTCCGACACTCTAATCAGGCAGTTTCCGGCCAATTTACCTAATTTTGTTGCTTTGCACTTGTTTGCACGAAAGTAGCATGGCATCCTGGATATGTGACTGATAACCCCACGATATACGTACATAACACACAGACTCTGGAAGCTCTAGAATTTTGAGTTGAGATATGTAGTAGGCCTACAAGCGGGGTCCTCTCCCTAGTCACAAGGTTCACCAGTCATATAGTAGACATAATCAGAAAAAAAGGTTCTCTAGTCATAAATAGAGAAAAAAAAGGTTCACTAGTCATAAAAGGATTAGGGGTTAGGGCAGGGCCGTAGCCGGGGGGGGGGGGGGGGTGGGGCGGGGGGTGCGATGTTCCCACCAAACCTCCAAAATTCCAAAAAAGGTCCGCAAAATGATGTGTGCGAGGGAATAGCAGAGATAGGAAAAATTGTTGTTTAAGCTTTTTTTGTAAAAAAAAGGCAAATTGGGCAAAAGTCCACTTTTGCCAAAGTTATAAACCCCCCTCTATTGTGAAAAAAGGTCCCCACCATTTTGGGGAAAAAAGTCCAACTTTTGGAAAAATCCCCCCCCCCCCCGATTTTTTAAAAAAAAATCCTGGCTAAGGGCCTGGTTAGGGCTAGGGTTACGGTTAGGTAAGGGTTAAAAATTAATGATAGCGAACCCTTTTCAAATATGATTAGCAAATCCTTTCAATTATGATTAGCAAACCCTTTTCAATGATGATTAGCAACCTTTTTCAATTATGATTAAACAAACCCTGTTCATTTATGATTAAGGCAAAACCCTTTTCAATTTATGACCCACAGAAGTATTATCACATTATAAATAAGCACCCACTGCTTTTAGAAAAATTAAAAAAAAGTTTCAATCACATCAGAAGACCATGAGTTTTGTTTCCGGTTTTGTTAATGAAAAAGGTAAATAATGTAAGTTTGTAAATGGGATAGTAGAATTGAATATCTATACCATAATAAGGAAATTATAAGGGAAACTGTTTTTGAATGTTCAGATAGAAACTAATGTTTGTTTGCCAAATTTTGAAGCGCACAAATAATGGAAAACTTCAGAAGTATGACAAGCACTTTTGAAAAACTGAGTTCTGCTTGGCACATAAAATATAGGCCTATTTAAAACACACACACGCTTGCAGGCATGGTAATAGTCTCTGGAACCAAAGTCTCAAGGGCCTCCTGGAATGTGCAGACTAGAGAGAAACCAAAGGAGTGAGTTGTCTTTTGGGGAGTTTAATCAAGTGGCCTTATTCAAATCAGAATATCCTCACATGCACATGTTTTGATTTTTGTTGTTAAAAATTAATATACCTGGTACCCATTGTCAAAAGCCAATACATAACACTGGAAAGGTATGATAAAAACTTACAAACTCAGTAGAATTATCCAATTAAAAAAAATAATGACAATTTAAGGTGCATTGCTTGATCCTAGCATCTCATTTTTGGCCCCCACAACATGTTATTTAGGGCCTATGTGATCATGAAAATGGGTGCATGTATGGATTATGGATGTCTGCACAGGCGGAAGAAAATTTATTAATCCACTCTACCAACTACACTCCATAATCAATGAACTTCTAACATGGCATGGTGATAGAAAACAATAATGTCACGTGTTTTTGTTATGGATGCTCTTTTTAGTCACCCTGAGGTTGTATGCATGTACTTCAATGTGAACAGCACATTGGCCCCATGAAGTGATATAACTAGATATGTGGTCATAATTTAACTTTGAAATATTTCAAAGTAAAATCTTCTACTGCAATTTTCTGAGTATTCCTAGAATTTTCCTTGTACTTGTATTTCACATTTTGGCAAAGGTTTAACCTGTGTGGTAATATTGTTTTGTCCCGCATCTATTAACCCCTTGAAAAGTTGGCTTGTTGTACCGCTTTTTGTCCATACATTCTAAGCACATTTTTGAGTCATGCTCACAATGTTGTACATTGATGCAAGGTGTATAGAGTTGAATATGAAAAATTATCTTTTAAAGACAGTGCTTAAGTGAGATGAAAATACCTTTTTCTGACCAACACCGATATGGGATGAATTTGGCTTACATATGCTGTAGTAACAAACAGCTGGTTTATTTGCAGAAAGTTGGGGGTACTGTACCCCCCCAAAAAATCACAGGTCCATTTTCAAAAGCAAATGTTAAAGCACCAAATGGCCAAGTTGGGAAGACAATTAATGACTGTAACAGTATTGATTTTTTTTTTCTGCAGCGTTCGATACGATATCACCAAATTTTGCTAGCAGCGTTGACATCAGGTATGGAATAACATCTTCTGTTCTTGCGTGGTTCACCTCTTTGATAGGTCGTGTACAAGCGTTTAACATCACTGTGTAACCTCTCCGATAAGCATCCTTTACATTTTGGTGGTCCCTCAGGGGTCAGTTTATTGGCCCTAATCGTTGTTTTTTATAATGTATAGTGCGCCTATGCAGGACATTATTGCAAAGCATGGATTGAAATGTGTCATGTACGCAGATGAACACACTATATATTTTTTCCATCCTCTGATAAGACTAGTGCCATGCAAAAGCTTGTGACTTGTGTTGATGACATTAAGGCATGGTCAGTGGTTCTAATAAGTTAAAATTAATGAGCAGCAAACGGGGGAGGTCATGTTTTTCCCTCCTCACGAGGTTTGATTCTTCTCTCTCCCATACAGACTGTCAACATCGGATTGTCCCACTTGCAATTAAATCTGATGCTCGCATCTTGGGTTGTGTGGGGGGGGGGGGGGGGGACGATTAAGTTTATCTATGAACATTCATTAGTAATGTCTGCTGCACAGCTTCCTTGGGCATCTATAAAATAGGTCAAATACGTAAATACCTTGATCTCAAGACAACTGAACGTCTCATTCATGCATTCGTCACATCAAAATGGGACTACTGCAACTGTCTTCTCTATGCGTTACCGTACCCCCATACCCAATCCAATAACTTCAGCGTATACAAAGTCGGCTTGCGAGACTGACTTGTAAGAAAAGGAAACAATGTTGAGTCTATGTTATTTGAGCTACATTGGCTTCCTATTGCCAAGCGTATCCAGTTCAAAGTGCTTCTTATCCATATAACTGCTTAAATGGACTTGCTCCGGTTTTATTTATCAGAGCGTCTCACAAATGTACAACACCCCGGCTCGTAATTTACGTTCTTCTGGTTCTAATTTGCTCAATCCTCCTCGTGATGCCCAGACATATTCGTAATGGCCAAAGATCCTTTTCGTTTGCTGACCCAAAACTTTGGAATGCAATTCCACCGACCCATTCGTTCGCTTCCATTCCACTGTTTTAATCAGTTTTTAAATGTCGCCTCAAGACTTTACCTGTTTTCTGTATATTTGCTAGTCACTCTGATTTGTTCTTGCTGTGTGGTACTTCATTAATGTTTATTGTAGCTATAAGGTATTTTAATAATTATAACGTTTTTTTTTTCAATTGTATCATGTTTCATCTGTAACTTCATATATTGTATTGGAGCTATAAGGCATCTTTATATAGGTTTTAAAAATTGTCTCATGTTGCCCACCTGTATTTTTTATATGGTATTTTTAGGCTTTAGGGTGTTTAATTTGCGGGCTTGTTATTTCCGCTTTTGTCAGGCGCATAGAGATTCCTTGTGGTATAATGCGTCTTTCAAAAAATGTGTATTATATTATTTATTTTATACCCACACTATGGTATGTGCGTCAATAAAGAAAAAAAATGTATAGGTTCACATCCACATTGGGAAAATGTACACCCCAGCACAAATCAATCCCCTGGCCATAAAGGCCGAGCTCAAGCTGTTGGATTGATTGGGACTATAATGTACCTCTGTCAGGGCGTAACCCAGTTTTTTTCAGGGGGCAAGAGGGGAAACAGGGATTTTTCAGGGAGGCAAGAATATATTAACATTTGTAGTAGATAATTGCCTACATGTTGTTTTCAATGTAAATTGGCGGCATGTGCAGAACATCACTTATTTTTCGGGGGAAAGATTCCCCACGAGGTGGGGGCAGCTGCCCCCTATCGTTACACTGGTCATTGGACCTCTGTGCTGAAACTAAGCAGAATGTAGTGTAACAAGTACTATGTTTGATATAAAATGTATTCCTCTGAATCACCATAGCTCTAATTCATATAGGGAGTAAATATAAAGAGTAGTGAAAATATTAAGACAGGAGCGGAGGGATGTTAGATTTGGAGCCCACATCTTAGTTGGCATTCTATTAAGGAAAACATTATACTATCTACCATCAACTCTCACTTAAGTGAAGGTGTAGCATGTTTGTACAGTGCAATATTGCTCAAGCTCAACCACTTTATCAGAGTGAGTTATCTATCTAACGGCCGCAGCCGAAGATGCTGTTCTCCTTGTAGCGCCAAATGTCCTGGTTTGTCATTAGGTTGGGGATGTAGAGGATCCTGCTGATTTGTCTGCGCATCACATCAAGGTAGTTAAAGGGGCGAAGAAAACTGTTTTGGCATGGTAACTCCAACATGTGACGCTGAGACTACTTGTCAATCGCACGAGAACAGTGAACCCGGCAAATCGTGCAAGGGACGTTTGGGCGGCAACAGAAGATGAAATTGGAGGGATATCGCCATATATCGTGATGCTTTGGTCTTGTGCTCACGCGCCAGGATATGGTTTGTACTCGCCATAAGAAGCTGTGGAGGTGTCATCCCAGCTATCCTGTAGCTCTTTTCTTCATGCAGTCCAGGTCTCAGATCCAATAAACAGGATACTCTCTACACACAGGCTCTAAAGAATTTCAGCTGGTTGAATTGGAGGATACAGATTGCCAAAGTGGTGTAGTTTATTGCAGGTATTCCAGCTTGTCCTTTGCGTGACAGAAGTTTTCTTGCTGCGGCACACATAGGACCTGATTCCTTGAAGTCCTTGACCTCTTTGAGTTGGCTACCATCTGACGTTGGCGATAGGTTGATGAGCATCTTCCTCATTGACAGTCCTATATTCGGTCTTCTGGGCATTTAGATGTAGGCGACTTTGTCTGCAGCATCTCAAGTGATGTTAGTAGAGCTTGTGCAACTTATATCAGATCAGCTGTAGAGCTAGATCATCTGAGTAGTCAAGGTCCTGTGAGATGCTTGACCTTGGGTGACGTCTGGAAAGCTTGGGTTTGATGGTGAGTCATTTGCCGTTCATGATGTCAAGACTCTGTATGAGGATGTATCAACCACGACTACAAAGAGGTAGGGAGCAAGGTATCTCCTTGGAGGATTCCAGTAGTTGTTAGGAAACTCCTTTGTGTGGCCCATCATGTGGTCTGCACAAAGCTATTATGGGTTATATACATGATGGCAAATTGCCTTGACAGTCTCATCTGGGGACACCGTAGGGGGCGAGGAGAATAGCAGCATTCATCACTGTTAACTTGTCAAAAGCCTGGGAAAAATCTACAAACACAATTGAAGCTTTTCTCTTGGAATTCTCATCTCTTCTATGATACTTCTGAGGGTAAGTATCTGAGGTAGTGTTGATCCGCCTTGGCGAAAACAGTTCGGTTCCGTCTGAGAATGGGAGCTATCTAGGTGAGGAAATGATTCTGTTGAGCAGCACTGAGAGTTGTTGTATGGATCTTAGAGGCCAGTGGTGACAGTGTGATTCCTCTGTAGTTTTTGGGGTTGTTGGAGGTTGCCTTTCCCCAGTAGTGGAATGATGAACGATGTTGAAAAGGCCAGCTGGTTTGTTTTCCCATGTAGGTCCCCGAGTCTACCCCAAGTGAGGTTTTTTATTTGTTGCAGTAGAAACAGAAATAAAATGGAACAATATAATATTTATCAAAAATCACTATGGGGGATTGTGTCAATTTTAATTAATGTGAATGTATTAACCGATTAACCATATACATTATTTTCCATGGGCTCATAGTTTACTGTTTTCCGCCGATGCTTGTTTTCAAAGTTTTCTTTATTGGTCCAATGTTATGAAGATTGCGTACCTTAGGGCTGTGGATTTGGTAATCGCGACTTCACGGGTTAAAGCTTGGTAAGGCTGCAGATTGAAGTGCCAAAAACAGTGTTGGCAATATACCCAATATTTTTGTCTGTTTGCAAAAGCCTGTTTCTGCGAACAGTGTAAGCTTGTTATGATAATTTGAAAAAAAAAAATATGGGAAAATTGGGTGGGCACACACTATGTCAAAGAAGCTCAATAAACATCCCTAGGCAAATGTCTTTAGAACATATGGCAGCGAGGAAAACCGGGTTATACCAGTGCACACGGATGCTTTGCTTTCAATGCAATTACATTGGGTTTTGTAATTGCCAGCCTTAAAGTTTCATAAATGTAATGGGGAACTGTGTAACACTATAAACATGTATTTTTTGCTTCTCTTATTAAATGCACAAAAGGTGTTCAGACCACACCAATAACAAAATGACAATTAATATCATATAGTTTCCTTTTACATATAAACTTGATGTATAAGAGCAAACCTCCTGTATTAACAAAAAAAAAGTAGTAACATAAATCTCCCATTGGTTTAAAAGTAGAGTGACCCAATTTATTAATTTTCAATAGTTCTGATCTTTCAATCGATTTTAATATGAGAGAATATAAATATGATTTTTGTAAGCGTCCTTAAGAATACCTCTAAAATTTAATATTGTAAACCAAAAATGGACAAATTCACATTAAAACAAACAAAAAAAAAAATTAGACCTAAGATTCATAGGGTAAATGAGGAGCAAAAATCTTACCTTGGTTAGAGACACAAAAATGTTTGAGTGTCACACATGTCCGGTAAAATCTGGGCCTGGTGCTATGGGGTGAGGCAACTTTAAAGGGGCATTTCAACAGCCACCTCGCTCATTCACTGGACTTGCCTAAAAATAATGTAATATTTTTTACATCATCTAATCAGAGACTTAGTAATCCACAGTGCCCTAATTTTTACATGCAAATTTCGGATCGTATTATAAGAAATTCGCATTTTGTTTTTTTTGTCCGTTAAACAAACCGAAATACAAGTACTGTGGAACGCAAGAATTGGAATCAGATTTTTCGCAAGGATATGTATAACCATAAATCCCCAGAAATTAAAAACAGTAATTAAAATCACAAAAGGGCCCAAATTGACATTGTTGGGCAATTCTCTTAAGTAACCACATGTTGTGACCAGACTTTATTGCCTCCCATGACAAAATAACCCAATCTAGCGAAAGTGGAAACATTATTTTTAGTTAGGTTTGGAAACAAAATCTAACCAAAAATAATTTTCCACTTTCGCTAGGATATTTGTTTTTCATGGGAGGCAAGTAAACTTTGGTCACGTGTGCTGACATACGGAAGATATGGCCTTTTTGAAAAAAAAAAAGCTTCCTCAAAGATAATGAAATACAAATAAACCGTTCTTCCAAAGCTATATATAAATTGGAGGGTCCCAGGCACACACTGAATGCATCTGTTGTGACCACGGAGTGGCCGAGCTTTTTAAAAAAGTGCTCTAGTGTTCGAGGTACCCCTCCCCTCGGTTACAACAAAACACAACATTTTTTATTGAAGGATTGAAATATATGAGATTAAGAAAATGATGGTTGTGGTTGAAATATTTGGTGTGGCAGGGATGATTTCTAGGTCGAAAAAGCATTTGGGGCCGCAAATTAGCGAAAATTCTTATTTATTTGTTTTGTTAAAGTTAAAAAGTAAAATAACAATCTTATTTTTAGGGTATCCTTTTTGTTATTGATATAATTTTATACAGCATAAAGGGTTTTTAAGGTAATACTCGTTGTGGTGCCTGTGTAAAAAGGGGTTTGTTAGGGAAAAAAAGTGATTTTGGGGCCTAAAAATTATAGAACCTTTATATATTGTATAAACACAGAAATCTATAAATAAATGTCCGAGATAGAGATTGATAGTATTAACAGATTAAAATTAGTTTTGACAAAAGAAATTAATAAATCTTATTTCTTAAGTTTTTAGCTCTGGCAAATAGAAAGTGGTTGCGTGTGTGTTGTATGAGGGACGGGGTTTGTGGTTCGGACCAATTTTGCAGTCCAAAACTGCTCCACTACATGCAAACTTAGCCTTTACATGAAAGAATCAAATTTGAATCTAACATGCATCTTGATAATGTCTGGTCCAATTGCAAAAGTTAACATTTCCTCTCTCTTTCACAAGAAGAGAAACATTACCAATGCGAGACTTAAAAGGGACATCTTGGGATCTAGCACCTCATTTTGATTGACCGTTCACTAAAGAAAAAGTTTTTCCAAAATTTCAGTTGATTATGGTCTTGTGATGTTAGCACATATTGTCTGTAAGCTGCCCATAGCCAACTGTGTCATAATTCTTGTTAGTTTACATGAACAGCAGGATTGAATTTGCAAGATTAGGCACACAACTACACCAAAGGACAATGGGTCAGAGGAGATGAATATCCAACTGTTTTCAGTAAGTCAGGGCGACGAGGGCAGTGCCAAAAAAAATGCCCCTTCATTCCAAAAATTTTGTTATAATTAATGTTACAGATATCATTTTTTTAAAGGGCGGGGGGAAGATATGGGGACATTCCGAATCCATTTTTTTTTTGGCAGATTGAATGCTTACCAAGTAATGGATCACAGGTCTGAAGTGAATAAGCCAAATACTCTTTAATTTGCCTTTCATTGTTGCTTCTTTCTATTTAACACTTAAAATAACAACAATAAAAAAAATAAAAAAAATATTTCATTTTTTCTATTTATTTATTTGGTACAGAACTATGAGGAGAACACAAACGAATGGTTTTCTACATGGTTTTTGGTCTGAAATTTGTCTTAATCACATGCTCTTCAGTAGTGACTTATGTGGTGTTGTGCGTGTTGATGTGGTACCAGGAGTGAGGACCAGCACTTGAAACAATGCACAATTTGTAATGATTAATCGTTTTGCTTTTTTTACAACGCAATACTACTACCTGATTAATTAGTTAAAAACAATGCAAATGTTGTTTACACTTCTTTGACCAAGTATGCATCAGATTCCAATGGACTGTTCAATACCATTTTTGCTACTTACCAAGAGTTTAAGCATACATCCAGGGAAAGTGGCCCAACCTAAACATTTACACCCTTTCAATTAATTCGACGTATATCACGGTTCTTGGTATCCAAAAGGGATGGAGTAAACGGCAATGAATAGAGAAAATAATTAGGCCTTCATAAAGTACATAGATAGCAAAGAATAACACAGGAAAAAATTTTGAAAATTAATTTTTCCCCGAATGTGCACTTTTTGGCCACACTCGTAATGTTGTTGCCAAATGTTTTTGAATTCATTTTTAAACGAAAAGTGTTGGATGTATTTGCTAAAATGATACCACTTTTTCATTTTAACAAATAGGTTCCACATATCATCTCCCAGGGCATCTCCACCGTCTCTAAAAGATGTGCTGACTTGGGTGTTAACACAAATTTTACCAATGACGACAAGAAAAAAAAATATAAGTACATTTTTCGGCCTGAGCTTGCTACAGGGTGCTTGTAGAGACCAAGTAATGTTAAAATATGTAGTGAATAGAAACAAATCATTCTGAAGCTTACATTTAACTTTAAAAAAAAGGTAATAAACATGTGAAATAATGACAAACTTATGACGCGGGAGGACAGGGGATGCCTTAAGTGGTGCCCATATGAGGCCCATGCCTAGTTCATATAAATACCATACCTCAGACCCTGATTGCATATCTATTAATTTGGTTGCCATTGTACCTGTAGAACTACAGACAGTGATTCATGTGGAGTCTAATAATTTTGATGCCACATGAATGCAGCATTATACTACCCCCCTCCAAAAAAATAAGTACTGAAAGCTAAAAAATAATGGTATCAAGTGGTTGCTTATCATATTGAATGCCTGTTAATGCTTACATTAAAATCTCCCTAAATAATCTCCAACTTGCATGAAAATTCTTACTGTTTGTCTTGGCCTTCATTGCAACCCCGCCCCGGTCTCCTCATTTACGCGTAATCCTTATTAAAGTCCGACTCAGAGATTTCAGAATATATTTGTAATTGGATAATTAAAATAGTCAAACGCGAATAAAGATAATCGTCTAGAATGGATCAATCCAAAGTTTAAGAGGAATCAGATTTTTCATTTTTATGCAGGTAAACATTTATGTGTATTATATAACAGTGCCCATAGGATACGGTGTATAAAAAAAATCCGGATCCGGAAATTTTTAAACAAGCATGTTGTTTTCTATATGAAGGACTTCGATTTGAGCTTGAGCTATTTCACACAGTAATTAGTATATGGGAAAAGCATATGACAGAAAAAAAAGACACAATTGTTTTGAAAATTGAGGGCGCCTCAGCGGGAAAATCGATTCGGCCTTTAAACGTCATTAAGTCTGTCTTACAATCGCCCCCATGTCCTTAATGTAACTCATCCCTAGTCATTATTGTAACCATTGCCTTTGTTGGTTATTATAACTAATCCCTGGTCCTTATCATAACTGGCCGTAGTGCTTACTGAGTAAACTTGCCTCTTGGCCCTTTATGTAGAGACCAAGTTTTCCATTTACAGAAAAAAAGAACAAATATGGCCACATTGGTAATTTTAAATTTAAGGACAGCATTTCTAGGTAAGGCTATGATAAGAAACTAATAAATTCATTAGGAATATTTTAGACCAAATTTGACTGCTGCTTTTAGAAAATGGAAACAAAACCCCGAATGAAATATTTGTAAACGGGAAAACTTTGGTCTCTAGCCTTATGGTAACTCACCTATTGGCCTTATAGTAACTTGCCTTAGTCCTTAATCATAATTCACCTCAAGTCCTTGTATCATAACTCACTCCTGATATATAATAATCGCTCTTGGCCCTTATAGAACTCGCCTCTATCACTATCATAATCGACTCAAGTTCATCATACTCAACTCACGTCCTTCTTCATAACTCGCCCATCCAAGTCCTGATGTAACTCGACCATAGTCCTTATTGTAATCGAATTTAGTAATGTCGTAACTCGCCGGCAGTCCTTATCGTAACTCGGCCCTCAGTCCTTATGGTAACTCGCCCCTTGCCGTTATCGAACTCGCCCCTAGGTCTATCATAAACTCGTCTCTTGGCTTACAATCAACTCACTGTTAGGTCTATCGTAACTCTCGATAAGACATTAACGACTATCCGCTAAGCCTTATCGTAAAATCATCGATAGGCCTATCGTCACTCTCTCCTAATTACCACCCCATAACTCTCCATGTTACCAATCCCCCTTGCAAGTGATGGGGTCACCAGTATACTTGAACTGAACAAAGTTTCAGATTCAAACTAATTATAGGGTAAGTGACACTGAGTTAAAAAGCAAAAAAATATCGTTCAGGAAACTGGTGTCAGTTGACTTTGTACATGAGGCTATTGACACTTAAGTAACTGTTTTGCTTACATTGTATTGCAATGTTTTTTTCAACAAAAACATTTTGCGCTCTGCATACAACAATTTGATTGTGTGTTTAAAGGGCACTGGCAGATTTTCAAAAAATATTAATTTCAATTTGGCCCACAATGATAAGTCTAGGTAATTGGAAGAATGAGATATATTTTAGGCATAAATAACATGCCCCAAACCAGAGAGGGACATAAATAGAGGCCTCTAAAAGCATCCAGGTATTTGTAGGCTAAACTTTAAAGTCCATGGCCGATCTCCAAATAGCCTCATCCCCAGAACCCCATATTTTACGGAAGTGGTCAAAATTTTGGTATCCAAAAGAAAGCTACTATTTTCTCATTTACCCTGTGAAATCTTAGAGGCTAAAGGAGGTTTGGTTGGATTTATGAGCGAAAATGTGACCAATTTTGGAAAACAGTCTTAATTTACACAGTACTCTATGGGGCTTACAAATCAGTGTTTCTGCTCTCACATCAAAACAGATTGAAATTGGTGCGGAACTTCTACAAATGGGCGGGGTTTGGGGTGAGGGCCATTCTATCCAGATTGAAAACTTTATATACATAATCGGGCCAATTCCCCCTTTAAGTTTGCTGTAACTTTAAACAAACAAATGTTGTCATTACAGAATATCATAGACTCGTACTCATTTGATATCAAAAACAAAGGTCACCAGACCCGTGTCAAAAATGGGTTGCATAAATGTGGAATCAACTCCGTGTATGTTTTTAGGTTAAACAGGATTTCCGTCGTCCTCTGCTGAACTAATGTTGCTGAGTCATTTTATTATAAAATCATTCGGTTTACCCATGAAGGGCATGATTTGGTCTTAATTTCATTTCTCAGGGGCGGGCTAATTTATATTGAACAAACGCTTTTACAAAAACAGCAAAAATATGCCAATTTTGGACAATTCTTGAGGGAACACTTATTTTTCAACTGTGCCCATTGTCTCCGAATTCAGAAATGAGAAATGAGCACACGAACCCTTTTTTTTCAAGTGGTTTGTGTGTCAGAATAAAACAGTCTTTTAATATAACTTCCTATCCTTCACTTACATGCACGCGCATGCACATTGATAGATTGTGACGAACGCTCAGTTGCGTTGTTTGTGCTGGGCATAGTTCCAGAAGTGTGTTGTTTGAAAATGATACATGTTAGACGCAGATGCTAGGGTATATTTTAGTTTGGCATGACACCTTGCGTTGAAATTCTCAGTACACACGTATACGGGATTAATACAAAAATTGAAATTGTTTTAAAATATCACAAGCAACTTATTTGTACAGGTTTAACCCTTGGTTTTACCCATAACACTTTAAGCCTTACAAAAATTAAGCTAATAAAGTCACTTAGGATCAAATGTTTCAATTTTTGTTTCAAAAATTCCAAAATTAGTCTTTTGTGATGAGATTCAACTCGCTGAGCATGATTGAGGAAATGTTTTCAATGAGTACAAAATAAGCCTAGGCTAGCCTAGTCACTTGCCATCTTTTCATTTTTAAAACTTTGTAAAGCATGCATTCCAGCCAAAAAAGAAAACCAATTATATTTTAGGTCAAAATGTTTTCCTATAGTGATTCTACCTTCCTCGAGTCAGTGACTCATTGTGTTCTGCAGTTTGGCACAGCATTAAAGTGTGGGCATTGAGTCAACGCGATGGCATACACACGCGCGAGTGTAAAGGCGCTGCGAAAATGCACATGCAAACAGCTCTCTCAATGGGTTGACGTTACCGGCTCAAGGAAGATGAAAGGACTATTTTTTCCCTAGTTAGCCGACCTGTCATGACCATGGTTGCAATCGTTGAATTGGTTCGGCTTTCAGATCCAGTTTGTCTGCCCGAATGCAAATTCTTTGATCACACATTCACCTTGTTTCTGTTGACATGAAACCCAAACATACTAGACAGTTTGATCTGTTGTGTACATTGAAATGTCGTGCTGTTGACGTCGCAGGAAGCTATCAGTTATGCAGTATCTGTATAGGGGGTAGTATAGAGACACTATACATCCTATAATACCAGAGGCAACCAGATGATCCCTTTTTCAGCTATAGACTGTAGAAGTATAGCTTGTGTATTCTGTTCTTTGGCTGATCTGCTGTGAAAGTGGTCATTTTCGCGCATGGAATTTTTCGCGCTTCTGCCATTTTAAGCATTTTCACCTGTTTTTAAATTTGCTTTTTTTCAGCTATCTCACATAGACTCACACACAAAATAAATATTTTTGCATGTTAAAGGTGCGTGTTCCGATCGTCTTTGGGACGATTTACCCAGAAGTAGTATCGATTTTGATATCAGATGAAAGGCCGTATTTTTCTCATTGTCGTCCTGAAATTTGAGCCCTCAAATCCATTTCATTCCCAAGATATGAACAAAAAAATGCTGTTTTAATGGTTAACCGTCAATATTAGCACAGTATTGAATAGGGCTTTGCAATATGCATTATTGCTTCTGCCATCAAAACTGCAAGTTTGTTTCCCACGGTACTTGATGGGGCATATGTGCAAGTGCCAGGCTCTCATATCAAGTAAAGAACACAATAGGCATAAATCGGAACAAGCACCTTTAATTTCGCGCTTGCTCAGAAGTGCGCGAAAAGTGCAAAAATTAATGTAGCACAAATATTTCCACTTTTACAGTATTCCCAGTGAAGGTTATTTAAGGAGTGAATCTAAAAATATATTTCTGTGTGAGAATAAATCCAAAATTTATTAATTTACCTCTTGAGTATAGACCCAGAAGATTATTTCCTAGAAAGCGTAGATCCAGAAATGTTTTGGCTTGAAAGAGTAAATCCAGAAATTGATTTTTTGTTGTTGTAAAAATAGATCCAGATATCGATTTCCCTGTAAGAGCAGGTCAAGAAATTTATTTCCTGTAAGAGTACGGGAGGGGCACTCCTAACTGACAAGAGGGTATTATCTGTGACCAAGCATTCACAAAAAGCACCCTAAACAAGTATTTTTGAAGCTGGAATTGCACCCCCTTTTAGGAACAAATAGTGCACTTCATTTTTGATTATTGCAAACCATTTAATATTAATTACATATGCTTACCCTCTGCATTAAATTTTTGACTCTCCCATTCTCAAAATAGATTATCCAAAAATCCCTTGGTGTTTTCTAAACCACAATTTTGTTCATAAGTCCTTGGAACACTTGTTAATATTGGCAGCTATGGAATAGATATAGGCTTGAAACGTATTGTAACTATAACTTTCTTTCCCCCTCCCCGTCCCCTCCCAATTAAGTCGGTATTGAAAATAATATGCATCGAGATTGACCAAGTGTGTCGTACTCATACAACATTGAATTGAGGGGGTGGGAACCAAATCTGCACAAAATGTTCCAACAATTATGAACAAGATTGAAGATTTCCAAATATGTTAAAGGACAGAATCATACCAAAATGTGTAATAAGAAACAACGAAGTCCTACCACTTGTAGGAATGTTTTTTAATGATGCTGCTCTTTAGTTTCTTAAGTGATTAAAGTTTCACTCCAAAACCTACCTATCAAAGTCCCTTAGGCGACGAAAAAAGAAAACCCTGTTTTACTGGTGAGCGGACCTTTCAAGTAGGGTTGGTCGGTCGGGCGAATTTTTTCTTTTTTTTAATTTTGTTTCTTTTCTGGAAGTCAAAATTGGCCCAAAATAGCCCCAAAATCTGAAAAATCAAGAGAAAAAATGAAACATTTTTACAAATAAATTTTCTTAAAAAAAAGCCAAAATTGATCAATTTGGGCTTAAAACCGGCTGATTTTACATGATTTTTGGAAAAACTAAAAAAAAAATTCTGCAAAACTGAAAAATCAGGGTCGGTCGGGCCCGTAAAACAGGTTTTTTTTTATTTTCGTCGCCTTAAGGGTCAGACTGATTTTGGCACTGTGCCAAATGGTCAAAACATTTCTAATTGCTGAAAAACCTATATTTGTAATATTTTTTCCCTCTAAGTTGTACATTTTCTGTAAGATACATGGTTTTTCATATTATGTGGTTTCAAATTTATTACATTTGAAGATTAAATTTTATTTCTTTTTTGTGCTAGCCAAAACAAATTAGTAGCATCAGCATCAACTTAATTTTTGAACAATTGGGCCCAAAAAGGAGGTGTTAAAAATAGTGAAAATGACCTCAACAAATATGATCCGTAAAAGAAACGACTCTGAATATATTATTCATCAATAAAAAAACTAACAGCAAATGTATGATTTTCCTGTCAAATTTTGAGTCTAATTCATATAAAGGTTATGGGGGAATCTTGAATGTTTTCTTTAAGAAATTTCATTAAAACTTTTTCAAGAGGACTGCAATATGCTGTGATATCTGAAACTGAAAATTGTTCAACTACTATGCTATTTCAAACTCTATTAAACATTATTCCTGATTGTGTTATGTTTTAAAACATTTGGATTTTAAGGGACTCGGAAGCCACTTTGTTTTGCTATATATCATAATTAGCCTGTAGTGTAATGAGTACAGACCTGGTTTTTAGATTCGGTTAGTTAAAATGCTTTGCAGTGCCAGGAGTTCAACAACACCTTGAATGGAGAGAGGCGAATAACTTAGTCTTGTTACAAGCCTGGTTGACATTGTCAAGTTTGTAATGGACTGAAGTGGACAGCATGTATTGGGTGCTGTAAACATAGGTGGGCACAATTTACTTAGAAGCCCATATCATGCCTTGTATCAACTGTCAATCAGAGGAGATGGACATCATGATTGGTTTGTGTGTAGTTTGAGGGTGTGGCAATAATAAATATTCATGAGGTGTAGTAAAAATATAATCACCTAAATGATCACCAAATCAGCTCTTTGTGGTTGATTCTGAATTAAAATAGTGGTGCTTCCTTATAGTTTGAAGTGGGAAATAAAAAAAACCCTTGCATGAATGACCCAGTTGTGTAGAACATGAAAATTGACTTGAATTGACCCAGTTATTTTGAATTAGAGAATAAAGGTATGATTTTGGGAACCGGTACTCTCTTTACGACAAATTGAAACCAAGGCGATACCATTATTTTAAGTGGAAGAACAAGGCCGGAGGCCAAGTTATTCCACGCAAAAATAATGGTGTCGCCGGTTTCAATTCATCGTAAAGAGAGTACCGGTTCCGAAAATCATACCTTTATTCTCATTCTTAAACAGCTTTAACATTTAAGGTCATCTTTAACCCAATTTCGAGATACTTTATGGCTTAAATACAACAAAAAAGGACTGCCACCACCCAGTGACAACAATCGAACAACCTGTTGAATGCAACGATCATACGCAAGGAGACGCAACATTGGCAGGCGTGCGCGAACGTAGTTAAATGCGGTATGATGCGAGTGCTTCAACCTAAAAATAATGTCAATACGCAGTGCGTACTACCTGGATTCAATTGTCGAATTGAACCCAGGCATCAGCCAATGAAATTGCTTACATTTTCACACCTGTTTAAGAATATGAAAATTGACTTGAATTAAGGTGGTTGACAACCAATAGACAACTCATCCACTTCACCTCATCAAGATTGAGTTTTTATATCATATTTTTCTCATAATGCTAGTAGAATGTTAGGTCTGAAAAATGTTAGAAAGTATGAATAGAGGTCCCCAAATGCAGTCCAACACCACTGTCCAATTATTCCATCATATGTAGTGATTTCATATTGATAAAAACCCTCAATAGATTTCTTACCTTGTATTTGGCTACAGAAATGCCTTGAGTCAAAACAAAGGAAAATTTTGATTTGTTTAATTTCAATATAAATCATAGGCTGAATTTTAGTTTTGCTCCTATAGAAAATTCAATATTTCACAATTTTTGTACCAAAGAAATAATTCTCAGCTTAATCCTTTCACATGGGGTCATTTTTGATAGAAAGCTTACATTAGTGCAAAAATCTGAATTTTTACATTTTCTAGGAACACCTGTTTTATGAAATCGCTTGATGCACCTTGAACCATTTTGATAAACATTCTTCTTTTTTCCCAAAAGTGTTCATCTAAAAAGCAATTTAGCTAAAAATTTTGAATTAACCCCCTGGGCACTACCACTCATGATACAATCTGTCTGATTGGCTCATTACAGGACACAACATGAGATAGCCCTCTGAGTAACCAATCAAAATAGAGCTTTCTGTATCTGTGTAAACCACCATTCTTAGAGTATCTCTGATTTGTTCATTACATGATATTACCTGCCAAGCAACCAATCAAAATAGTGCTTATAGATAGATAGGCAGGTAGTGCCCGGGGGGTTAAAGGGATTAGCAGTGATAATGCAACAGAATCGAAAAATTATATATTTATATTAAACTTATAAATCACGGATGAGTGTGTACAATTCCGTATAACTCTTTAATGTAGAAACATACCACCAAATAGTGAAAAAAATTAAGTATTTAAGGAAATTTGCCATACCGTCTCCCGCAAATACACATACAGCGATGGCGTCTCAAAATCCCAAATATACACTAAACAGCTGATTGTGATTTGCACCAGTACAGAATAAACAAATTAATGTTTGTGTTTGAGGTCAAACTGCATAGATCATGCATGGTGCATAATATCACACTTAAAATTTGGGATATTCAGGCTTTTTTGATCTGAAGTCGGAATTTTGATATGCACATATAGAAATTACAAAGTCAGATAAAAAGTACTGCCTTGTCTTTAATACTTGGATTTCAAGCCAACCACTTGCAGGTTATGTTCGTATATCCTTGCCAGTAACAAAAATACGAAAAGAAAATTTTAATGATTTTTTTCAATGTTTCGGATTAGCAAATCGCTGCTTGTCCCTTTAAGTGTGTTTTCTATATGCCTCATGCCAAGTAGAAAACATCATATGACAAAAACATTGGACAACAACTTTTAAATAATCATGTTATCCAAACAAGAATTGTCAATATGACATATCAATTTGTTTTTATTTATTCCTTTTCAAAAGTCTATTTGGGTTCAAATAACATGAATTGGACATCTGACTAACAATTTATGGGCAAGTTGGCAACTAAATAAAACAAAAACAAAACCTCGCATGCAATATTCTGCCGTTGCAAACTTTTTCTGCTGATTAAGATGTATAGGATTCATTGTGCATGTAGGCTTACAGTGCAGAGCTCTTCTCTCTAAAGGAAGTCAGGGAGAGTAATGATAGCAAGAATTTTGCACATATGCATGATATTTGGATTATCATCAAGATATCAAAGCCATTTGCTAGACAATTAAGAAAGCATATCTCGGTATTTCCATAGGGAGTTAACAGTAATCCTGATTGCTAGCAATTGGGGACGCTGTACCTGTTGCCATAATGTTGCATTTTATCACTACTACTGAAGATGGTTTGAGTTGGTTTGTACTGAAGGCTGTGTCTTGAAAATCGGACAACCAAATCATCGCCGTTTGACATTAAAGATAATGAGGAGAAAAGAGTTTCAAGAAAATCGGTGTTAATATTTGAATATGTAACTTTTTTTGATGCCAATAGAGTAGTTGATTTTCATTTGTAATCACAATTGTAAGATTACCTAATATGTAGACATCTTGCTACATTGTGAAGTTCGCCTGCACGTATGAGTACTTTTAATTAACGGTCAAAGATAGTCTGAACAAAGCTTTACTAAATTGAAAATCTTGTCACATGATATCAAATCATAAAACAGGATTGAGCTCAAAATGAGTTGGTTCAGACATACTGGCACACTATATGTTTGAACACAGCTAGAATGACCATATTTTCATAGGGGAAATTATTTTCACGGATGGGAAATGAGTAAAATATTTTCATTTTAATCACATTTCAATGACACATTTACATGTGGAGAAAAGGGAAGAACGGTGTTATAGAGTAAGAAATTAAACTTAACTCATTTTGTCAAATATCTTGTGTCAGTATGAGCTAGTATGTGTGCAGTATGCAGAAACAGCCGACAAATTGGAAATCGGGCATCTGTTATGCATTGGGAAAATTTCATTGATGTGGGTCTTGGTCAGTTTCAAGACTGCCAATTTGTGTCCTTTTGTTGATGAGCACTTGGAACAGCCACTGGCGTAGCTATGATTTGCATATTAGCCATATGAATTACAAACACACTTAAAAAATGAGTCAAATATGTACCGACTAAAAAATTAAATGACCCATTGGATTAAAACAACTTAATTTTAAGGTTAAAAGACCCACACATCCCAAAAGTCAGTTCAACGGAAATGGCGTTATGTTATTTTTATGTCCAGTGCATAAAAAAAATTTGACCCTGTATTTCTTTAATGTGAACCAAGATTTCAATGTGGACATTCCATTGTTTCACTCTTGTTACCCAGGGACTCAAAACAAAGAATCAAAGTGACAGGCAGGCAGTCTTGAAAATGACCAGGTGCGACATCGGAAGGGTTTTCGTAGATCGCATCAGATGTGAAAATAGAGATCATTATAATGTAGACACGCCTAGCCAAAAATGAAAGTGACCATTTACTAACGGCTTGTAGATGAGTGAGAGTGAGAGGTGGTGGTTCCCTCAAGTGTCAATTGATCCATCTAGATATGGGCAGCAAAGTACTGATAGTTGTAAGTATTGCCTTGCAAGGTGACAGTGTTTCTGCTATGGCAAGCACAGGGGCATCCCCAGACCATTTTTTTTTAATGGGGGGGGGGGGGTGTTGAACGTTTGAGTCTGTTGCCGACAAAACCAGGTCCGTGGGGTCAGGAATGATCAAATATCAGACCCAAATATTTTTTCACTGGTTAAAAATTTATCATGAGCGGGAGGCGAGGGGGCGATCAAACCAACGCGACGCCCGATGCCTGTTCAGCCATTCAAAATCATTCTACTCTGCAACAAACCAAACAAACAAATAGGGGAGAGGGGTGCAAAAATCATGATAAAAAAGTCCATTTTGCCAACATTAATGCCGACAAGTGAACATTTTGCCGGCAGATTTTGTAAATGGGGGGTCACACCCCCTCTGGGGACGGCCCGGGCAAACACGTCCTTCCACTCTTCTATTCTTTATAAGTTTGCATTTCAGCATCAGAAGAAAAAGTCAGATACTGTCAAACTGGATACTAGATGGTTAAAAATTACTGCAAAAAAAAAGCAGCGGGACGATGCCCAGTCATGTTCACACGAGAGCGGATCCCTCGGAAAGATCGCCAAAGGATCTGGGAGGTTGAATTTTCCATAATAATGTGGTGGATTTGTGAATTCTCCAACGACCCTGCGCAGTAATTGGTTGTTGTGCCTGGGGGGCAAACTTATTCTCCAGCAGATTACAAATTTGGAAACAACACGGTTGACATTTTTTCTTTCCTTTGAATGATTTGAATGTAACTCATGGGAAACTTGGAAGGAACTGTTACCACGGTGGACGACGAAAGCTTGGGTGGGGTGATTATTAGCCAAACACTTTAAAGCTGAGAATCCCTCAAAGGATTATGCTCATCTGAACACAGCTAGCTATTGATATGTTTGGTGTTGAGCATTTCGAATATGAGGATTGAGGCTAAAATTATTGTTTTCCAATCTCCCTTTGATAATTTTCAAAAAATTTAAAACATTATGTAAAGTATACCTCCACAGCCACCCTCATGCCATTACCGGACCCGCACAAATGGTACTAGACTAGTTTGTGTACAAAAGTTTGTAACACTAAACAATTCAATTGAAAATGGATTTTGTTTGTACATCATGCACCATGTCTTGCCAACATTACCACTTTGTAATTGGAAGTTATTCTCCAAAGAAAACATTAAAAAATTGGGTTTATAATTTCAGCTCTGAGGGAGAAAACTTCTTTACACA
>JAMKCH010005213.1:0-50295 GCA_023653785.1 Ophioderma brevispina | reverse complement strand
ACCAACCATCTTTGAAGGTAAAACAATGCACTCACCGGAAAATAATAGAATGTGAACCAGATGCAAAGCAGGTGCATTTCCACCTCAAAGAAGGCTGCTAATCCGAAACACTGGCACTCTCTTTTGCTTATGAATGTGTTTTTATTCAATCATGAAAAACCTCCCGTAAGTGTTCCAAGTAACCACACACCGGAGATTTTAGCTGCCACCGTCATCTTTTGGTGGGGCGGGGACAGGGCAATTCTTCAGAATGATTACTGAATGGTTTTCTCCTTTTGCTTGACATGAAAAATTATATCTTCCTGAATAGTTTTACCACATGAATTAATACCATTTAATAATATCCTTAATTCAGGAAGGACGCGTGATAATTTTTGTTAGGAAATACATGTTGAGAGTAACATTATAGTAGCATTCCCGAGTGATGATCTGAAATGCGAATATTTTGCAAGTTATATGTGCAACTTTAAGTCAGAATCATAAAAAGTATACATTTCAATATTATTTTGTTGTAGAGGCTTGAAGCCCAAGTAGTGTTCTTTCCCCACAGGCATTTCAGCTATTCGATCCGGACTTGAAATGTTTTTACCCTCAGTACAGAAACTAATATGTCACTGGAATCAAGTTATCAATGTCTTAGTCTTCATATCTTGGAAATAATAAGGTGTTAAGGTGTTTGTAAAAATATCCTCAAGGCCATAATGTTATCTCGGGTTACCATAATAAAAAGGAATTTGTATGTGCAATATTTGGAATAATTCGCCCTAATATGAGCTCTTTTTTTACTCACCGACTTGACCAGTACAGACCGAGACTTTATTAGAACAACTTTGATATATGCGTGAACACGTCCATGGAAACAATACGTCGGGAAGGTCGACAGCCTTTCCAAGCACCTATGACCAGCGTTAGGGTTTCACGCCAATATAAAAGGTCAGCTCTAGATAACTGCTGTAGGTTGCAAATTCAATGTACACAATGTTTTTCACGTACATTTTTATTACATTAAAGTGTCGATTTCATGGCTATAATGAACGAATCATTTCCTTCTTGTCGGGTGTATTAGGATACCTCGGCGGACGATGTACCGTGTGTCCCAAAAAACGCAACACTTTGTACTGGGCGCTATAATCTTTTAATTAAAGCATGTGACTATTTGTTATTTGTTGTAAAATAAGAAGGAACTTTTAGCTAATATCCCTGTAAATTTCATAACGATAAGGTTGATAGTTTTTACGATATGACCTCAGGAATGAGGTAACCCGCAGGACCCATTTTGCCACAATAAGGAGCTAGTTACCACAAGGGTGGCACTGAAGAACAAAATAGCAAATACAATTTTGATCACAATTAACATTTAGCATTGTTTAGTTGTCCATATTTCTTGCAGAAGAACATCGAATGGATCAAATAACTGCATTCACATAATTACTATTCAACTGATAATGATAAAACATTGATTTATTTGGTGATAAAATACATTTCAAAACGATATAAGTTAAAACTAGGACTAAATCATCCACAAACTGTGTTAGGTAAAATTAGATATGCGTTGCTTTGCAACTTGCTTTTTACTTTCCTTATGAAGGTTTATGAAAGTAAAACATTTGTTTTCAACTCAAAACTCAATAACAATATCAGTATATTCATTCTATCATTCAATTGTTCAATTTTGAGTTAAGATAACTCTTTTTGCTGTCACAAAACTATGATGATTGATTAGCTCAAATCCAATGTTGTCTAATTTGGACAATATAAGGTGTTTGTTGATCATGTATTCCGAATTTCATCTTTTAAGTGTCTTTAAATGCACGTTTGTTAGCTGTTATTACCAATGGAAACATTGATATATTATATCATTTGCTGCACCAGTTATTAAAAACAAAACCACATAAAAATGGTGAGTGGACTTAGATTCATATTGGTTGTTCTGCACGCTACAGTGCCGTATTTTGTACTTACTAGCGCCTGAATTTTGTAAAATGGGTCCTGCAGCGGGTTACTTGATTGATGGGGTCATATCGTAAAAATTATTGACTCTATCGTTATGAAATTTCCTCGGCTAATTGTCTGGAATTGGTGACATGATGCTCTGACTTTCCTTGCTACAATAGGAGACATGGTGTCTGCGACCGCCCTTGATGTTTGATAAGCAATGCTGCCAATATAGTCAACAATAGACCGAATAGGATTGCCCTCTTTTTGAATTTTAGTTGTACAATATATTCACGGGGTGTTGGATACAACAACTTATATTGTCCATCATCTATGTTGTTCTCATTTTTCAACCTTTGTAGTGTACCAACAAGCTTGCCTTTGTATACCGACGTTGGATCTGTTCTTAACTTCTCGTATGTCCTCTCACCACTTAACATGGCTTCAACTTAATGTCCTGTACTATGGTGCATTTACCTTTGTCGGCGCCCATGATGAGGAGGTGTGCCCTTTTTTGAAGCTCTTTAAGTGCCAATCTTTCATCTTTGGTAATGTTCGATTTTGGTATTTTCGCTGTTTTGAGCGCACCTGCTATTTCCATGCGAAAATTCTGGGCTTCATCGGCTGGTACACTGTTAAAAATATTCTTAAAATTACAGCGTTTTGACTGTCAGCCCGGACTCAAAACGTGCACATAACTGTAAAAAGGGACTCGAAACATGCAAATAACTGTAAAAAACGTCATTTTAACCGTTGTGAGTCCCAGCTGCCAGTCAAAACTATGTTATTTTAATGAACATCTTTAACAGTGTAGGTTGGTACTCTCTAATTCACATGCCACAATAAATTCGTCGTTAGGTATCTCGTCCACGGACACGGCGAATCCAGTGGGAGGATGACTTCACCAAAATTGATCGGTTTCACTGTTTTTCCCGCGGAGTTTGACAGGACTCTCATTCCTCGGGTGCTATGTTCTAAGAAGTGAATCATATACATGATCTATAGGTAAATGTTGCGCGAAACTCTGGCAGGTGTGAGAACCTTTTTGCCATAGATGTTTATGAGTTGAACCCACTCAAATATGCACAGAAAACAATTTTGGGGGTTAATATACCTCTGACAATAGTCCAAAAAGTAATATAATTAAAAGTCTACCAAAAACAACCTAGTGGACATGTAAAATAAGGGGCCACGTTTGTACAGAAGGGGGGGGAGGGTAAAAAAGATAAGAGAGATTGGGTGCGAAAATTGAGATTGTAAATGATGATACGCGATTTATTGTGTCTAGGACTGGCGGGGGGCTTGTTTTGAAGACAAAACTTAATATAGATGTCAAATCAGTGCTACGCGTGGGTTTATTATAGTTTATACAATAGGCTCATAACATTGATCCAGGTCGTCCTGTGGTAAAATTCATAAATGGTCCGATTTTGATCGACTGTTTTAAACTGTTAAATTTGTCCCACTATGAGGTTGAGTAAATGTTAAAATAGATTCCTTTGTTTTGAACTTATCTATATAAGAATTACAGGATCTTGAGTGCCGCTCATATCCCGTGAGCTGTCCCCCGTTACCGTGCCTCCCCCCCAGGATCCTCGCGCTTGGACCATGTTGCATTCTATATGTCTTAGTAAACCAGAAAGAATGATGTCCTTTTAAACAAATTGGTGGATGCTACCCCGCTGGACGCATTTGATGACGTCTCAAAATTTTGGAGAAAAATATGTAAATTTTTTTCAATTATTTCTTTTTTGCATATTGTATGCCCAATAATATATTTGTTTTATTTATCTGCACCTCATTCGCAAATATTACTTCGTTTCATTTTTATATCATTTTTTAAATAGTATTGTTTTCCCCATTGACTTATTACAAAACAAAATATTTAACGGGCGAGATTTTCTCACTTTTCTGATTTTAACTTTTTTTTGTGGCATGAAAAAAGGTACTATTTTCTCTGACAAACATACTATGCAACCATTTACCCCTCTTTTTTAACTGTATTTTATATCTTAGGATGTTACTGGGAGCAAATATGGATGTATTTAATTTCCAAAGATTTTTTTAGTAGAGAATAAGGCTAATAATTAAGTCCGCGACATATCCACTGAAGTGCTCAAGGGCGTCGCATAAAACTCTTCAACCTGAGATGAACTCAGCTTCAACACAACAGTAGTCCAGAACCAACCATTAAGATTTAAGAGGAAATAAGTCCCAGGAGTTTGAAAATCCCCTGTTAGAAGGCAGGTAGATGACCCAAATGAAGTTCACGGATAAAACCGCGATGACATGTATGTGATCATCAACCAAATTCTGTTTTCTATAAAGAAACTTGGGAGAGGTATTGGTGACAACGATAATTTACTCAGTTTTCACAAAGCAATCCAACCATTTCAAGAATAACGATATAGGTCTTGGTATTCCCGGTTTTAAGATTTTTGATTAATAAAGATTGGGGAAGATTTTTGACCATCGCTCCAAGCGGTGCTACAGTATTCCTTATTTTGTCGAGAGCAAAATCACACTAGTTACAGGATCGATTCATTACCGGTAAACTTATTAAGTGCAAATGCGACACATCCTCGCTTGTCGAGTGGTAAGATAGCTATGTTCATAATAATATGTGTCTCGGTTTTTCCAATCAACAGACCTTCTTATTAAAATTATTTAAAGTCCAAAACGTCGGTTGCCTCATGGCTCTTTTAGGGGTTTAAGGGAAATGTCAGCGTGCGCCTTGCCTCGTGTTTAATGCTTTCCAAACATTGAACTAATATTTAAAAACATATTTGCTTGAAATTTGATGTACCGTAAGGTCAAAAGAATTCAACGTCTAAATAATAACTGCAGATGATGTTGTCATTCTGAGATGCCTTGTATTGCTCCAACTATTGGAGGTGAAAACATCCGCCAATTTGGTTCTGATATAAAGAAACTGCGAGTCCCCTTTAGTGTCCCACATAGAATTCAGCGGAATACCAACTCGACCTCTGTATATATGACCTGAAGATTTTAATGATGTATAAAACATTTTACAGTGGATGGGTCCTCCGACTCTCTTTAAAAGACTAATTCATTCGGAACTGAGTCAACAAAATGGAATGTATCAATGTAACATAGCATGCATGAGAATTGTGACCCTCATTGGATGAAATCTAGAATAGATTTTACGTTGATGAAAACAGAAACGAAAATCAAATAAAATTACCTCATTCAGTATCAGTTGCTGGTAATCAGTGCATCTTCGTCTGGATCTTCCTCCTATTCATCAACACTCTCATTGTTTGTCCCCTTAATGTTCAGAATATCTAAAGCTGAGTCCCCGGTGGCAAGTTCATCCTCTGGGTCCACAGAGGTTCAATTTAGTCAATCAATCAAAACCAAGCCGTGGCCATTTAGTAGCTTCTAAAAAGTCACCAATTAATGGCATTTTTTTTTTCAACTCCCCACTTGCCATGTGGTACACTATATCATATCAACAGATTTTACTAACAGATCAATGTTGTCACGTTTCAATGTCAACATTTCTTCCCATCATACTCATACTAGAGCAGATGTCATTCCTACACCAAAGACGTAATCAGCCATAGCGGCAATAATCTCCTCCATTCCATCAAACAACTAACAGAACACATCATAAGAATCTCCTAGTCTTGCTACACATTGTGAAACCTGGGTACTTTGAAGCGTCATTTTGTTTTTTCTTTGCCATACCCCTGAAAGCACTATACAACATCTTTGTGAAAGCCCAAAGGCATGCTGTTCTCGGTGGGAATTCATTTGTAAGGTGAGAAATGGCAAACAGCCTTGCTATTGTCTCGGCCCTGTAGGTTGTCTTTACCAGCACATCATAAGACGGAAACCATCAAGTGAAGAATAGAACAATGCTGACATTACTGATCTCTAATCTTTCTGAAACACGATCATCACGAACTGTAGCTTGATTGATGTCAATGTTGAACCCTGATTAACCGAGATGACGTTCGTCCTGGCTAGCTTAATTTTGTGGGAATTAGGGTCAACCAATGACTTGCGATTGGATATTGAAGCGGATGAAAGATCAGCCCAAGTGAGCACTGATCAACCATGCCGATAACGGCATTGAGAATGAATGAGGTATAGTATCCCTAACGTCGCCTAGCTTCATATAAGACACGTTTGAAAAAAGTTTACAAGCGGACCCCCTACCATGTGGAATGGCCCCTAGATCTAACTAGAAAAAATAACGCTATAGCTCCTTTTTTTGCGTGATAGTTAATTGCTTCTCTTGACTTTAGGGATATAGAATGGAATTGCATGTTTCTATCCGTTTTTGGTCCTTAATGTTAACAAAAACTTATATCTCACACCGTTCCGTTAAAATGTGTTAATGTGATACATGATCTATGTGAAAATTTGAACCATTTTATTGTAATCCTTGGTGTGAGATATCGTACTTTTAAGAAAAAACATGGGAAAGCTGTACTGGAGTTTAACGTAACAGAATAAACCGGAGCTTGTATACCAGCTTATACAGATGGTCTGTGGGATCTGCATAGGACGCTCTATTTCAAGAAACCTGGGACAAATGAGCGTTGTGTTTGTTTTCTTCATTTCCCTCTCCACGTGAAGTCATAATCCTATGCATGTGCAAGCCAATTTGATCACCATCTTGGAACACTTCAACTCATTTCCAACATGCTATACTATCAGATGCTTTAATTTTAAGAGCATCAAACAATATTGTTCCAATGCATGGACGGCCATTAAATGATCTGTCAAACCAATTTCCATCCTCTAAATGTCAGCGGTCTAGCATTGCTTAGTTGAATGTGAGGGTATCAATCTCGAAAGAGTGCACTGTAACTCCAAAGTCTGTGAGTGGGGACAGAGAATCCCTCTTCAAGAGTGACCACTCATTCACAAAAGATTTCACTCTTCACATTACGCCTTTCGACCCGATAGAACGCCTGAGCGTTTCTTGCAAATACATAAATACTTGAAAATACATCAGAATACTATTTTGGTAATTAAAATGTTGAACAATCCAAAAGATGAAGTTTGGTATAGTTTTCACGTTTATAATGTGCTTTACAACTTCGGCAATGCGTGTTGCCATGGAGAATGCATGTGAATTGCTATGCTGAGAGATCAAGACATTTCTTTAGGTGACAGTTCAAAAATGGAATCCTAAATATTCCGTGGTTGACAGGGTTGAAGAAAAAGTCCATCCCAAGGTTGGGGATTCGCCCCTGTTTGTCATACATTGCAAAAAACAAACAACAATAAACGCAAATGAACGCCTCAAACTGCTTCGCCTAAGTATGGCATTTTATCTGCTCTTAATTTAAAGGGGCACTTCAGTGATTTCCTAAATCAAAAATCGAAAAAATATCAAAAATCAGATCATTTGTGCATGTCAGTATCAAGTATAAGTACCCTAACCTAGCCCTGCAAATGATACTACCAAAGCAACCTAACAAGGACAAAATCGGATGTTTTTTCATTATTGCCCGTTCGGACATTACTACACACTTATATTGAATGTGAGAGTCGTAATCTTTGAAAACGCCGTTTTCTTCGTTCGGTCATTTCTTCATTTGGAAAAGGTAACATGAAAATTCTACAGCTTATTCTGTCCTTATTAAGGCTATTCCTGCAATTAAATAATTGGAACCTTTCGGATAATCACTGATATGTCTTTAATGAAAGTAACCCGGATGGCATAAAACTCCCGATGGTTAGACATGTTACAGAAAATACACCTTAGACGGTGATTAACTTTCGTCTTACGGGGGGGGGGTTACCACAGTAACTTTTCCTCCGTGCCGCTAATGCCAAGCTTTCATAAAAAGCTTCCAGGTAATGTTTTTCATCCTTTCTGTTCATTTTATCGAAAAAATTTGAAAGTATAGCCCCTTTCCCGTGGGTTAGTATGCCGCCAATGTCCAAGCTGAGGGGTGGTGGTTGCTACCCACGATACTTTATGCTACATTTTTGAAACGATTCTTCACATATGGGCCTCTAAAACTCTATGTTGTTATGTAACATTTATCAATTGCCCATCATTAAACTGAAAACCGCATGCAAATCCGATCTCCCTAATTTTATTAGCGCAAAATTGGATTGTTTTCTGTTGAAAATTGTACAATTTAGCCAACTCCGAAAACTTTTGTGACTCACTGTGACCTATACTAGTTATTTTGGTACTTTTCGTAAATCTTCTAGTAATCATTCCCTCATCCTTTCTGATTATTTTAGCGAAAAACAAATGCGAAGGTAAGAACCTTCACCGGTGTTAGGGTTGCCGTCGAAGTCGAAAGGTTACAACATGGTGGTCGTTGCCACCCAAGAGATATTTTTGGTTACATTTTTTATTAGAAATTATGCACTTATGGCTGCTAAAAAGTCTATGTTCTGTAGACTCGTCAAAGATTGGTTACTTTTTTTTTTTTTGGTCACGTTAGTGCTGGAAAACCGCATGAAAATTCGGACATTCCTACCTGTGTTGGCGCACAAATGGATTTTCGAAAAGTTTCCGTGGAAAATGCTAATTTTGGGCCGGCTCCGGACTTTATTAATCATTGTGACCGCCAACACTAGGTAGGTTGGTACTTATTTTAATACTTAGTTTGGTACAATGGAAAACGAGGAGCATATCTTTTTGGTATCAAAATCCTAAGCATCGTGTGCATTATAACGAATTCTCGAGGGGGTAACCACCCGGTGTCCGGCCTTTCTAACTCATCGTATATGAAATCACAAGTTAATGAAATGGCATTTAATGGGGATTTTACATGTGCTCAATGTAAAAATGGATCAGTTTTGGCTTATACTCATCTATGAAGTGTGTTGAAGGTTCAAATATGCTGTGAAATTAAAGATGGCAATGTCAGCTAACAGATGCTGGTAAAAAAAAATATTTCGAAGTTTTTTACCCCCAAAGTCAACTTGATGACGTCATCATTTTCGGTCATATGATCTACTAAAAAGATATTTTGGGAATAAAACATTCATATTCTTTGCTCAGTACATCCCTAAGGGCATATAAATAGTTCAAGATCTGGTTAACTGGTTGCATAGTATGTTTGTCAAAGAAAATAGCTACTTTTTTCATGGGGGGAGCCCAAAACAAGTAAAATCAGAAATTGAGAAGATCGCCGGGTAAAGTTTTTGTTTTGTACATAAGTCAATGGGGAAAATATATTTAAACTGATATAAAAATGAAACGAAGTAATATTTGCGAAGAGGTGCGGATAAAATAAGACCAATATATTATCTGGGCTATCCGATATGCAAGAAATAAATAATTGAAATTTACTATTTTTCTCCAAAATTTGTTGAAGTCATCAAAATGACGTCATCGGGGCTCTGCATCCAAGTTTTTTAAAAGGTACATCATTTTTCTTGGTTTACTAGACCATATAAAGACCACCATGGTCAGGTCGGAGGATCCTGGGGGTGATGCACGGTAACGGGGGACAGCTCCCGGGCTTACTCCATCGACCCTGTAGCCCCCCGTCAACATTTTGCGTTCCAAGGAGTGCAACGATATTATAGATGGTGCAACCATTATATTTTCGGTTCTTTACATTATACAACAATTTGACACCATTTTATATAACGAACGGTATATCTGAAAAATTACCCCCTTGTGGACCTTGAAGCGCTGGATTTTGACTCATAACTATGAACTACAACCTGCAGATCTGGCAAACTACCCTTGTTTTAATGCCTGTAAATGTAACGACCGTGTCATACTATTGTCGACGCGTTTTTGAAGACTTTTCATCCTTTTGGACCCTGTATAAACCATACCCCCTGTAAAATATATATTCCACTCCTTTGATTTTAGTAGACTTTTTGATAAATTTATGTTAAAGGTTGTCTCAATACAATTCCTGTTGGTAAATTGATTCTGTTGCAATTAGTGTCAGGTTAAGGCAGCATTCCATGCCTATTTTGACTGGCCTAATTATAGTAGTTTGCATGTTTCGCCGACTTTCCCGCCAATACGATCGACTGTTGGATTGCTGTAGCGCATGTGCACTCAAGGTAGAAGATTGCGCGCGCGTGTCACTATAGCAGGCCCCCATATGAGAGCATCCCAGGACTGCAGTTTTCAGAAGCTGGACGCCCTGAGAACAGGGCCTGTTCAAGGGGGGGTGGGGTGGTGGTGACACCCCCTCATTAACAAAATTCTGTCGGCAAATGTTAACTTGTCGGCAATTATTGTCGCAAATGTACATTTTTGATGGCTTATTTTGGCCGCCCTCTCCTATTTGGTTTTGGTTTGAATGACTTAATAGGCAACGTGCGCCGTCGTCGGTCGACCAGCCCCGGCCCCCCCCCCCACCCTTACCAAAGATACTCTCTACCAAAAACATAAAATTATGGTTGACATTTTGATGGAATTATATCAAGCTAAATCTCCCAAAGTTTGATAGCACTTCATCTGTACACTGTTTAATTACTTTTCGTATCGTTTACGGAGTGTGTATGATATTAAACTCAGAAAGAGCGCTGGGACTGTTCCAATGCCATTGGAATTAGGTTTGGTCAGCGTTGTTTCATAGGTGTTTTCATGTTTTATCCTTACTCATTTTCCCCCTCTAATTATCCACTTGTCATTCTCGATTCTGTAATTAATTAAAGTATTTATTTATTTATCACCGGCACACCACTTCCATTTTAACTGTCTGGAATACACAATTTGTCATACGTATAGTGAATTACAACTAAAACTATTTTATTTATCTTTGTATGTGCAGGTCCGCGTTTGAATATCAGTATGCAAACAGAGTTTCTTAGCAAAAGTCCACATCTTGGATCAGTCTCGAAGGAGCATAAGAGAGCCATGTGGAAAAGACTTGCTATCAACCAAGTAACATATATTGGGGGGGGGGGGGGCAGTGAACCGGCCGATCTAAGGTTTCCTTGCAGAAGTGGGCTCCTGGAAGCAGTGGTTATGGAACATCACCACAGACAATGGAACATCATCTGGTCTGCCCACTGTTGGAGCAACAATGCACAAACAAGGACCTTGCGGAATTCGGTGAAGCAGTCAGAGGTTGCAGCCATCTCTGGCTGGATCATATTTGGACCCACTGGGTTTGGACCCCATAAGAAGAAGACTAACACATAATTATCTCGAAAATACAAACTCATAATATTTGTATAAAGAGCTGAAAATTGTCTGCTAACAATTTACAAGTGTATTCCCGTAATGCAATTAACACCTATGGCCATTTTATGTGATCTAATTATAATGTCATATAAGCACTGTTTGTAAACAGGTCTATTCAAATTTCTTTTGACTTCATAGTATCATTAGAGTAAAATGAGTCAACCATTTGTACATAACTACATTATCCGTTGCAAAATTTAGAGTGTATAACATATTTGCTGTTCCAAACCGCTTTTATACTTTTGACCTGATTTAATAGTTTTAAACTATTATTACTGGATTACATATTCGTATGAATAGTTCATGCCGTACACAGTTAGGAAGCCACTATATACATTATCATTACTTTGAAAACAGGTGCATTTCTCTCTTTTTGAATGTATGTATGTATGTATGTATGTATGTATGTATGTGCTTACTGGAGTGACATTGTGGGGTTATTTCTAAGTAGAAATGAACATTGTGGGGTTATTTTTACACTGTGGGGTGATTTTACTTGACATTGTGGGGTTATTCTACTAGATTACTATGTTACGAATTGTCCTTTGTATGTATGTATGTATGTATGTATGTATGTATGTATGTATGTATGTATGTATGTATGTATGTATGGATGTATGTATGTATGTATGTATGTATGTATGTATGTATCATGTATTGTTTTGTTTTTGTTTTTTTTTTTTTTTTTTGGGGGGGTGTTTAGTACAAATGCACTCAAAATAATCCTATCGCAACCTCTTAAAAGAGCCTGCGATAAATTGAGATAGAGTCAAGAAAAAGGACACAACAGGCAGACTATTGTAATCAGATACTTCCCTTTAATGCTGTCAAAAACATAAAATGATATCTACATAATATTAGGGTAATAAGATAAGATGAATTGTTGATGAATAATGTATAAACTGAAGCTGTAACTTATCTTTCGCTGTAGACAACTGCACCCAAGGTTTCATGATCTCAACTTAAAAATTTATGTAAAGTTTTACATCGATCGTATGATCAAGAAAGGCAACAACTGCTTTGGTGTTGTAGTCGTGAAGTTGAGTTATCATTCCAAATTAGCATGATTACCGTCAAACCATAAGAATAGGTATATACTCTATGCAAGAAATTATCCATCAACTTTATTAACCAATTGAAGATTTCTCCAACCAAGTCCCCGTAGGTTTTCTCTTTATAATTATTGAAGATATCCTCAATCGGTTCTTTGAGTATCCTCTTATACAACCATGGTTTTCTTAAGATGCAATCAACTCATCTTAAACACCAGCTCGATTCAATGGTGAAGCTCTGCAGATGGCGACATTTCAACTGTGTAACCAACCTCTTGGGGGATTGTTTGTTCGAAGTGGAAGTCCCAGCTTAATTTTCTTGACTTATGCTGTAACATACCCAAATCCTCTTTTGAATTCTGTGTTTATTTTATTCATAATCACAATAAATGTCAAATATAAATTTATGAATGATATTGCTATAGCAAATCAAAATAAATAATGACAAGGATGTCTTTTAGTCCATCAAGAAATAAACTTCTGGATAATTCACAGCCTACTGCGAAAGCGAAGAAACTGCTATTAAAACCTCAAGAACCACGAAATGATATTCGTTTCTTTTTTTAATCCCGCAGTTCTCGCATTTTACAGTTTCCCAATTCTCTTACAATATAAGAGGAATAGCAAACAGAGAAAGGAAAACCTGAAACTAGGTGCCCTGATAGAATATCACGGTATTATCTCTACGGAAACCTCAGAGGGATCTTTAAAAGCGTTTAAGATTCCTCAAGAGGACAACTAAAGAACTCGTTAAGAACGTGTTACCTTCTCTGCTTCTACATTTCTAGTCTTTAATGAAACCCAAAAGACATATTTACACGGAAGACTCATGATTTTGTTAAAAGTTACATTTGAACGGAGTAATGACTATAATGTAAACATCTAAGGTTATATAGTCGTTAGCAATGGATAATTAGTAATGTATCTGTAATGGGAATTTAAGATGAGCATTTAACAAAAAAAAATAAACTCCAGTCAAGAGAAAAAGGAAACACACACAAAAACATTCAAATATGAATATCCCTATTCCTATTCCCCAATCGAGTTTGCAATTATCTGAAACAAAAAGCACTACAATTAAGTTAATTTTGCTTAAAGGCTGACTCAGAGATTTCCCGATGAGGGCGCATTCAATTTTCAAACAAACTGTGTTTTTTTCATATACATAATGCATGTCCACGTACTAATCACTGTGTGAAATAGCTAAGCTCAAATGGGTGTCCTTCATATAGAAATTAGAACTTTGTTATAAAATTCCGGATCCAGAATTTTTGTTATACACAGTATCCTATGGCACTGTTATACTGTGCATAAGTGTTTACTGCATGAAAACGGAAACTCCGATTCATCTTTGGAATTAAGCATTTTAGGTGACTATCTTTAGTTCTAGATGACTATTTTTTTAATTACTACACACAAAAAAATATATATTTTGAGTCAGCCTTTAACGTTATATTCTATTAAAATGATAACGTTTTAATATTTCCATTAATTACATATTTTTGAAATTTCCTTGAGGAAAACATATACTATAAAGGAAGAATAAACATCTCAATCATATCTTCTTAACTCATTCTCAGCTCTATCATTCTTACAAAAACATAATTACACATCACTGATTTCAGATCATAAAAGCTAACATCAAAATCGTAAGGAATTAGGAAAGCAAAACACCAGAAGACCGGAAGTTACAAGATTTAATGATATTTGGAAAACGTTGAGCAGAATATTGCACACGCGCTTCACCCAACAAGAATCGCATCTATTTCCTCTCAACTTTCTCTCTTTACATCATCTTAAACTACACATAATAATTATTATAACATTATTTCACCATAACAGGCACCATCAAAATCTTAAGAAATTATAATGGAAAACACACTTGGAGATCGGAAAGTTAAGAATTATTGCACCATGTTCATAAAGAAAAACAAAGAAATATTCATATAGCAAAATATTGTCTTTTATACACAAATGTACCGCGGTATATCCTTCGATCTGGTACCAAAATCATCACAACCACTTAAAGACACTATCAGTGATTTGAAAAATTATTTGAATTATTTGCAGAATAGCTTCAAAGTGAAGGATAAGTCTGTAGAATTCTCATAAGTTAACATTTCCAGCTGTAGAATTGAAAGAAAAGGAAGAAAACGGTGGTGTTCCAAGATACGATTCCTCCATTCAATTACTTGTTTGTAGTAAGTGTCCGTTTATGGACCGTAATGACTAAAATCTCCAATTATGTCCTTATTAGGTGCTTCTTGTCTTAACATTTGGGCAAGGTATTTTAGGATAACCTGTACTTGTTACGTACTTGCTAAAATCTTATTTTGGATGAGTTTTTTGATTTGGCTGATATAGCAAATCACGGATAGTGTCCTTTAATATTATAATGCATAATTGACAAATAGATCAATTTACTACAGATAAATACAAAGTGCATGGATTCACGAATGCATCTTACGTATGGAATAATTTAATGCGCGATGTTAGAATTCTCAAAGTAGTCAGACAGTGTTAGTCGAGCCCAAGTAAAAATGTAGACATAATTGTTAGGACAGTGATCATGCATCTTATCTCGGGCTGTTATACTTGACTTGTGACCAGGTACAGCTAGAGTTGGCATTCTTAGGACATGTCACCTCGGTACCTTAGAAAAACCTGAACGTCCTTGATCCGTGACACTTTATGCCACTCTTAGTTTGAAAATTCGGCTATAGTACTCAATATACCGTTGAAAAATTGTTAGAATGAAACTATGCCCTCAATTTGGTTAAGCGTGCTTCGTGAATCTGCCTCCTGCTTTAGAACTCTGCACTATATCATAGCCTGTTTTACGTTAACACATGAACCACTGCTTCAATCCAGGAAAACGTTTTACGAACGAATAAGGGAAAGATTTGCCATTACTTCAGAACATGTTACTTTCTGTGATTAAATAATAACAATAACATTTCGAATGCAATTTATTTCAAAAATAAAGTGTTCAATTATCTTGAACCGTCTGAAAATACTGAGTGGCGCCATCATCTGACGATCTTTAGAATGTGTATTATTTTGTTAGCAATTTAAGCAGAATTTGTATCCTCAACCTGTGCACACAGACTGAGCTAATACAAACCCAGCAGACATTACTGAAATACAGTTTGTTTTATAACAAATAGGTTGATCGCATTAATGGGGCTGGTGCTTAGCTGATAGATACAAGGTGTCCCAAAAAAAAAACGGTTATATCAATTCGAAGCAATCGAAATCGGTAATAGGAAATGATGATGCACTTATGTGGATATTTTTTTCACAACTATTTTTAATTACATATCATAAAATAAATCGGTTGTCAAAAATGAACCCCAAAAATGCAGCAAACCAACAAGGTAATATTTTTGCACTTAAAAACTTACGGCAAATCGGATCTTTTTTTACATTTATCAGACTGGTTTTGGAAAATTTAGACATTTGGCTCCGCAACTACCGGTCTGTACTACACAACTGAGGGGCCGGACAATTTGTTTCTAGCGTACAAGGCGGAGGCGGCCAAGAAATCCCAATTTTATATGTCACCTCTTGTTTAACACGTAAAAGCGAAATCTTGACAAAAATCCTGATTTATAAGACAATATAAATTATAGTTATAAGACAATATTTTCTTATTCCAAAATTGTTGGAGCTGAAGAATCAATTTCACTGTAAGGGTTATTTTTTGTATGAATAACGGACGAGGACGAGGTCATATGTGGGTCATGGGAACAACCATGACCGACCCACATTAAATCGCCTAAATCGTTTTGTGGTTTGTTTCTGTATTGCTTTAATCTATTTTGATTCCTTTTAGTGAGTTGCTATATTGAAAGAGTCTTGGCCGCCATCGTCAGTGGCGTACTTTAATGCAGTTCCTGCAGCATTTGAGGAAACGATTTTCGTATTAAAACTGTTAAAAACATTTTATTATCAATAAACTAACAAGTTAAAGCAATGCCAGGGGAACGGCATACAGCAACAACAGATGGATAAATTGTAGTTTTCGTGCCATAAAATACATATTTTTAAAGCTAGGATTGGTTGAACCTAATTTTGAACACTTTAGAACGAGTATCATTATTAAGGAAGCTGTTTCTTGCCAGCTCACCGTCCATTTTTGCAAAATTCGATCGCTTGCTATTTTAAGCCTTAAAGGCACTATCAGTGATTTGCTAAATCAGAAAATTGAACAAATCAGATTTTTTGCATGTCTGTAACAAGTATAGCTACCCTAACATACCCTACAAGTGCTAAGTCTGAAAGCAACCTCATATGGACAGAATCGGATATTTTAGTCATATTACTGTCCGTACGGACACTTACTATTACACATACGGTGAACGGAGATTCGTATCTTTCAACACTGCTGTTTTCTTCCTTTTTTATAAATGTTTCAGTTGCAAAATATAACTTATGGGAATTCTACAAACTTATCCTTCACTTTTAAAGGTCCCAGGAAATGCAAATAGAATTGATGTGGTTTGTGTCAAGTCTACAAGGAGGGACCAGAGAGCATTCAATATTTGGGTTGGTGATGACATCATTAGTGAAACTATTGATTTTTCAGAGAGTAATAGACAATTCCAGGTGACTGGTGTGAATCTATTCATGACACTGACTGAAAATCAATAGTTTTACTAATGATGTCACTGGTAGTGTATTCTTTTTTCTGGCCCTGTTTATTGGAATGGAATGGCCCATTAAAGATTTGGAGTAGGTTTATCATCTAATTTCCTGGGACCTTTAAGCTATTCCTGCAAATGTCAAATATTTTGACTTTTTTGAGTGAATCACTGATAGTGACTTGAACTGAGTATTGAATTTTGGTCAAAAATTATTAGGTGCATTTTAAAAATTGTATGGTTTATCTTTAACATGTCTCACACTATTTACCCAGTCCCATAAAAACTGAATGTCTTATGTTTTCTAAAGAAAGAGATCATTCATTTTAACCTACAAACGTGTGTCCTGAAATGTTATGCATATTTACACTCATAGATCCGGAAAGGGATGTTAACGCATATGTTTTTCATATGTTGACAAGCGTCACGGATCGTGACCTTAACACCTGGCCCCTCTGTGCATGGGTTGTAACACGTAGAATAATCAATTTGTTTTTAGTATTTTTATGACAAGAAAATTAGTTTACGCTCTTAATGTTAAATAAATTTATTATTTACGTGTAACCTTTTTAATATGACACCTCGCAAGCCAAATAAAAGAAAGCAAGAAAGGGATATATTTTGAATATACGAATCGTCTGTTACTCGTCTACCGAAGGAGTGGTTACCACCCCTTTCTACTTTTTTTGTCCCCCTACTATAATCTCTTTTTCTGGTGCTAACATATATTTTGCACCAGGGTATAGGTATAGGGCACATGACGATATCGAATATTGATGGATAGAGGTGGTAGCAACAACCTCCCCTCAGGAGACGATGTAAGTACCTAAAACGTATGATATAGGTCTACACTGCCAGATATTTATGATTTTGGTACCAATTGACACAAAAATGAGTGCTAACATGCCGTATGTGGTAATGAAAAACATATTCAGGCCATATCACGAACATGTTGAACCATCCAGATTGGTCATAATGTTTACCCCATAATTGTGTTTGTGTCTAATCAAAGAAATGGTGAACCTGTTACTTTTATAGGTAGGAAGGATAGGAAAGATCATAAGTAGGTCACTCAATACCACCATTAATCTGTTCAGGTTAGAGCGGGAGCACAGACCTGGGTCAAACATCGTTCATCCCCCACTACATCTAAGCTTTGACCCATATCTGTCTCCCGCTCTAATCTGCAATGCATATGTTATGTGCAAAATAGGTCACAGGGCAACATAATCCAATTGGCATTGGCCTTATTTTACTTTTATCTCGGTTAGTAAACATTTAACATAACCAAAACTTTTTTAAGAGTACTCATTCGTCAGGCAATAGTTTGCAAGCATTTCAAATATAATCAAAGCAACTTACATTGTTGACCTCTGTACAAATTGAATATTTATGTTTTTCTTGTTAATTATAATTAATTGAAGACTTTTCTTATGATTATGACCGGGTTGGATCATTTAGTGACTTCCATCTCACTAGTGAGACTGTTGAATTTAGCAGCCTTTACAGAATAAAGTGCAGCATCGCATTTACTTTATTCCGTAAAGATTCGCTTTATTCCGTAAAGCCTTCCAAATTCCTCAGAATTACAACTGAAGTGCGGTCACCAAATTGCCCAATCGATTATGACCCAATTTGTATTGAGATATAAGTTTAACATACAAATCATGCAATTAATAATACTAGGCAACTCTCATTAACGCTCATCCACATTAGAATATAAATTCAAAATGTAATTAGGAAATTAAAAATATCCAGAAAACAAGATCTCATCTCTAAAAACACAGATTGATCAACGCCATAAAATATACAATTACATCTCTGAATTGATATTTCCCCTAAAGGTAGGTAATCTTCGTAATAAACATACTGGAATGAATTATAGGATGCATTAAAAAACTGCATACCAACACGCTAACAAAGCCATTTTCTGTATTGCATCTAACGCAGTCGTTTCAATCCAAAAATTTGCTAACGAAACATTCGATGATAAATTTTGTTATCAGCGTATGTAGGGATCTACTCTCTCTATTCATAATATTAAACAAGTACTAACATGCCTCCGTTTGAGGTCACGATGATGTCATCATAATCAGCATCCTTTCATATTTATTGAAAATATAATTATACGCTTATACCACTAAGAATGTTTTCACAGGAGCAAAACAAATCTTCGAAACACTGATGGTTTACACTACCCCGGAAGTGGACTGTTCCATTTGTTTTTACTAAAATGAGCGTAAAGTGGGCCCTTTCGGTGGATTTATTTCAGGCTTTTTCGCGGGTCGGGAAAATGTTAATGGCTGTTTCAACTACCCATTCCCCTTCGTTGACGCGGGTTAACTGGTATTGCTAGAGAAGTATACACTGTAAAACCCCCAGATAAACAGTGTTTAAAATTATCACTTAAACTTTTGCAGCAGAATATTGCAACAATATTGCTAATTTTAACTTATTCCCGTCCCTGTTGAACAGAAAAAATGATCCATATTACAACTAAAAGTTTTAACAAAGCATTTATAATTAAACAGAGGCGGTCTCGTAGGCGGGGGTCATGTGAATCGAATCTGCCCTCCAGATCTTTAACATCTTTGCCATCCGCCTCTTCCACCATTGTTTTTGACAAGTCCTACATGTCCGTTTAGGTGTATTGGGAACAAACGTGATATGATGGCTCCAAAAAGGGAGGCAAAACACACACCATACCACTACAGACCCTCATCTGTCTGTCAAGGTGTGGTGGCACATGGACCAACATAGCTTAATTTTCAACACGCACAGTTGCGCGTTAGGGTTCACTGAGACTTCACTACTACACCTTGTCTGAAATCCTTGTCTTCTCTTTGCCAACCCGCTATAGGCAAGCTCGCTGCACTTGGACCTTCGCTGCACACTAATGTCGGTTAACCCAGCTACCTCAACGATAGATGTTCTAAAGTATCTGGAATGGGAATCATAGGGTGTGAACAGATTACTTCATTCCCCGGACTGTCCTTAAGACGCACATACTCAACAAGCAGTTTATGTCGCAAAATCATTTGTGTCAGTCATCGAAGATTCTTTTGCATGTGGACTGCTCTTCCTCGCTTGTCAATATCATACAAAGGGCCAGCTTCGCTGTCAAACTTGCTAGCAGCTCTATACATGAATGGCAGTTTTTTGCTGCTAATGTCTAGTTTTGCCTCTACCTCTACATTTTTATTGGCATGGTAAAAAGACGAAACCTTGCAAAACTTCCTTCTCAGTAAAACCTGCCTGACCTATTTTCCACTAGCCTCTGTCACGCCCTATTTTTTTTCAGCTCACATACGTTGAGCCGTCAATGAAATTGGAACCTTATACCTGAAAATTAAAGATACACATGTAAAATGTATGAACTATACAATCAAAAATGAAACTGACCTATCGTTCTGTAATCGTTGTTGTCAGAGTTTATAACCATATAATTAAAAAACGTAATCAGTCAAACCACTCAAACTCACTTGATAGATGAAAAATAATTACTTTTGGGAATTGAATGCACCGATGGTGCTAAACTGTTTGACATGTTTTTCAATGTTTGGCAAGATCAACAACTTCAAAAGCAAACCAACAAACCAACAAACTCTCTCTCTCTCTCTTTCTCCACTCTCTTGCCACAACATACCACACCATACACGTACACACGCCAAACGTATTCACAATGGTTTCTAAGAGATTCACATCTCACAATTAGCAAAACTGTCTTGGAATCGACTTCTTTTTCAAAATATGATGAAAGGAAAATGTTACTGCTGGTGGAATTGGCAGTAAAGTATTAAAACATGTGTGTAAGCGCGCGAAATTTTGAACAAGATAATGGTTGGTGTGGTTGGCGGCGGAAGGCGTCACAAAACAGATATCTTAATGCTAGTTGATAGACCCAATTTAAAATTGCAAGTTTAAAAAAAAACAAGTATTTAATTAAAGGCGTGCTAACAGTCTTAAGAGTAAACTGTTCATTGGTTGATGTTGTGGTTTGACTGAAGCAAACTGAAAGTTTGGCATGTGGAGCTTAAGATTTTGCATACTCAGTTTTGGTGAAAACTAACGTTTTAATGATAGTGGAAGCGTGAACATGCATGGTGCCTAAATTCGGGTTTATTGGCATTTCGTATAAATTATAGTGAATAAGCCAAAAATGTAAAAGCCCGGTCGGATGTCCCAGATTTTTTTTCCTCCGCTGAATATCAGTAAGTGTAGTTAAGTGGGGGCCGAACACTGGAGAAAATGGGATTGATTGTAAAAATGAGCATTATAATAGTTAAACGCGCGTAAAATTACTTAAATTATCACTGTGATAAATGTAAGAAAGACTGGGTATGTTTTTGTAGACACGAGAAAGATACTCAAGATCTAACGCCAACTTGAAAACAGGGGATTGAACTACACTGGAAAATCCACATGTCAAAAGACGGAATAGTGTTTCCTACCATTTGGGTAATTTTCTCCGATGCAAAAAACATTACGGATAATATTATTTTTAAATTAAATAAATTTCTATCCCAGCAGACGGGTCTTTAAAGAAATGTTTGCTAAGCTCTTGTGCTTTTTTCTTCTGACTTTAACTTTTATTGTGTCCGACCACTAAGCTTTTACATTACCCTAACCCGACCTATCTACGCATGCACCCCACGTCCCGACGTTTACAGTAATGGGTTTATGCTTTATAATGCTCTTTAAGAGGATACTATTATAAGGGCGTAAACACCTACAACACCAGTAATCCTGCAAAACGTCTACGTAGTACTCGAGCTTTTTGCAGTATTAAACCATTGTTTTTTGATTTTTGAGGTGGGTTCTATTTTTTTTAATAGAGTCTATAACGCATATACATGCTTAATCGCGACAGTACGCAACGGGCCTTCCCATCACTTAAACTATGGTAGCGCCTGCACAAATAAGATATTTTAACGTAAATAAATAGGTTTATAATGTTATATTGTTATGGTATTTCAATTAAAAACAGAGGAAATGTAAGTGACATTGTCCGTGCTATTTTTTCAACACGCTCAACCACACCACACACGCGAGCACGCACATGCGCAAACACACAAACACGCACAGATAACACCCAAACGCACACCACATTATACCAATCCTAGTGGTGGGCATATGAAAATCGGTTTTTTTTCAAAACGAGTCAGATTCTGTGGCCATTTGGGCTGTCAAAATGAATCGAATAAGTAATTATTTGGATGTTATGAATTTTTGATATGGTTCCATGGATTTTAAATTTGCAAGTAATAGTTTAATGCGGAATTTTTGGCAACTTTTAGACATTACTTTCAAAAAAAGGCAATGTTTATTCCCAGCCTATTTTGGTGAGAACTCACACAGATATACTTATGTAAATTATTACTCTTCAAAGGTAATGAATTGAAAAGAAAACACGAGATCATCAAAACTGAGCATCTTTCTCAACAACAAACAGGAAAAAATGCCATGTTTTTGTTTTAAGAACTCTCTCCCGTTGCCTGTTGCAGGATGTGGATTTGAATTGTTATTTTAATTTTAGTACCATCAAATTCTAGGGCAGGAGGTGGAAATACATTTATCGAAGCATTTTGTGGTTAAGCAAGGAAAGGCTTCAAATTGCATTCGCAATACGTTTAAGTCTGAAGTTCTCCTAGTGGGCAGGAGAATAATGTCGTGAGCAGACTCTTTTTGTTCACAATGTGTGACTCTTTTTGTTTTTGTCATTGCCTTTATTTCTGTCAAGGTTAGAACATTTAACCCTTGTTTTTTACTCTTACAGCCTAATGTTATCTATTTAGTACTCTGTTGGAAGACAGTGCATTTATATCAATTCATCTATTACTCTATTTGACCCAATTCATTTTTCTGAATTCAACCAACACAATGATGAGAATTCGTGACTGTGTTTTGATACATTTTGAATCATAGACGACACACGTATTTTTACTCCTCATTTTCTTTTCCTAATAATAATAGTATGTTTAAGTCTCATGTTTTAATTCCTAATTTTGTTTACCACTGTGTACTCATGTTATCTCCTGTTATCAATGTATAGTAACATAATAAAGACCCCCAAAAAAGTAACGCAGAATGTCTAAATACCCCCATAGGTTGCAAACCGTTGGTCTTTGCACTGAGACCATAAATTATATCAATAGTTCATTTTCTTCCGTACAATTTTGTACCCTTATTGCCCCGTTGTGATCAATATCGTCAACACAGTGTCCATTTTACGGAAATCTCTCCCTTTTTTAAGTTTGCAATAAAATGTATAGCCCTATTGAATCTGCCATTTTCAATGAAAGACCGCATTCTTTCGTGAGTGTGTGTCAATTTAATGCCATGATTGTGTATTGTAACCTTGTAATAATGTCTTCAAGATTCAACTTTGAAATGTGAACAGCATTTTTCGTAAAATGGACATGTGTCGCGATATTGATCACAATGGAGGCAGAAGTGTCACAATTTGCAGACTCAAAACCGACTATTGAGATCATTTTATTTTTTGTGCAGCCCACTGGTTTGTACTTATGGGGGTATTTAGAAACATGCGGTTTTCTTTTTTTTGGTCTGTAGTTGTATTTTGTTATCATACTTCAAAAGTCCTTTAACTTATTTTTGAGTGCAACAGTATTAACCTATATGCGTGTTATCCTTATATACATAATATTTCAATTTTCAAGTTTTATTGCATAAAACCGCTGCCTGTTTTTCTGGTTTCTTTTAAAGACCTATCAGTGATTCATCCAAAAGAGTCAAAATATATCGGAATAAGGCAGGAATAGGGCATAAACGTGACGGGATAATCTCTTTCTCAAAAGTTATAATGAGCGAAAGGGGTGGTGGGGCAGAAAAGAGAGAGAACGGACAGGTTGCAAAGATAACATGCTCCAATTAATTACTTGTTGTAATAAGTGTCGTGCGGACAGTAATGACAATATATCCAGTTGTCCTTATTAGGTTGCTTCTGGACTTATCAATTTCTCTAGGATATGTAGGGAACCTGTACTTATTACAGGACATGCAAAAATCTGATTTTTGATAATTGTTTCGATTTCCTGATTTAACAAATCAGTGATAGTGTCATATTATAGTCCTTAGTCCATTCCATTTATTCCATTGCATTTTGAATATCCTGAATATTTTGTTCGAACGCTGAAAATTTTGGTCGCCTAATTTTTTAAGGCTTGTACGTTCTCTCATATTCTCGATTTGCATTTCCCGTGCTATATGACCGTTGCCCTTATTAAAGAGTTCGGTCGTGGCTTTGTAAAAAAGCTCAAATGACCCACAATGCGACTTCCACTAATCATGGTAATCGGTTGGACCATTCTTTGCGCTGTCTTGAGGTTGCAAAGTCTATTTTGCTCCTTTTAAAATTAATTATACCATAATCTATATAAGACAGAAAAGCCCAAGTTTTCAGCAAAACCATACGTACGCGTAACTGTTATTCGAAATCTAAATATTACAAAAAAAAAAAGATTTAACAATATCGGACGTTTCGTAAACAAAACCATTCATGAATCATTAACCGGGGCACTGGCATATGAAATGGTGTAAGGCTGGCGCTTCCAATCCCAAGGGCATTCGGTGACAGAAGATTGCAAACATTAGGGGTCTTTGTGGGTACAAGACAACCAAATTTCCCCCAAAAAGTTTGGTTTGCGGGTGCACTGTAGCAAAAGGTTTTTTTTTTTAAAAAAAAGTGAAGGTCTTTGGGTGAGATTTTCGTAAAAGGTCTTTTGGAAAAAAATCGAAATTTCTCCCCAAATTAGGGAGTCTTTGGGTGACGGTGGTCAAATTTTTAAAAAGTATAGGGTCTTTGGTAAAATTTGCAAAAAGAAGTAGGGTCTTTGGGTGACAACGATGCTTAAAACGGGGCCTTAAAGACACTATCAGTGATTTGCTAAATCAGCAAATCGAAAAAATAAGATTTTTGCATGTATGTAACAAGTACAGGTAGCCTAACATACCCTGCAAATGATAAGACCAGAAGCAACCTAATAAGAACAGAATCGGAGATTTTAGTCATTACTGTCCGTTCGGACACTTACTACAACACGTAATTGAATGGAGAATCGTATCTTGGAACACTGTCGTTTTATTCCTTTTCTGTCAATTCTACAGCCGGAAAAGGTAACTTATGAGAATTGTTCAGACTTATCCTTCACTTTGAAGCTATTCCTGCAAATTTCAAATATTTTTCAAATCACTGATAGTGTCTTTAACCGTCTTACATACGCGTCACTTCCAAAATGGAGTGTATGGAATGGATATGGGATAACAAAAATACTTTGGTTAGACGAAGGGTGAACACTGTCAAACACCACAATATTAATATGCAATAATGTATTGAGAACCACAATCATTAAAATATTTTATGGCTTGTTTTCTTGGATGGAATCTACTTTAATATCAGGTTTGAACTAGGGATAGTCCGGGGCACTCCCATTTTAAAGGTGACGGGTATGTAACTTAACTTTTATTTCAGCATTGTTGTCACCTAAAGACCCCCATACTTTTTTGAAAAATATTACCACTGTCACCAAAAAACTTATTGTTTGGGGAAAATGTCGAACATTTTCACCCAAAGACCCCTGCTTTTTAGAAAAATTTGCAAAAATGTAACCTAAAACCCCGTTAAATATAGCAAATACCAAATATCCCTATTTATGAGCAATTTGGCTTTCTCCTCTCACCTGAATACCATTGGCTTTGAAAGCGCCAGTCTTACACCGATTCCATTTCATATGCGAGTGCCCCCGTCGGGAGGTTAGTCTTCCACGGATGTTTTCTTTTATTATTATTATTTTTTTTTATTTCTTCCAAGTATAGACCGTATTCAATATGACGTCAGCCACCAGACATGTTGGTGGACAAGATGCATACATACATTCCAGGACTACAATACATTAAGCTGTCAATCGATCCATGTTTAGCGATTGCACAGGGATCACTGACAGGTGAATGTATTGTAGTCCTGGAATGCGTCTATCTTGTCCACCAACATGGCTGGCTATTGAATACGGTCTATACAATGTGATTGCAATATGATAGTGAGAATATTCCTCATGGACGGGCCAGAAAAAGGTCCACTCGTAAAGGACTACCCCTGATTTACACCTGGGTTTAAAGTTGGACTACCTTGGAAAATACTAGCCATGAGTAGTATTTGCCAGTTTATACTTTCCATACGCATGTAAATGCCAACGAACACCGAAATGTGGCATTTAAAAATGTAGTATTTGAAATCTCCGCATCTGATATTCTTTTTCTATACACGGGTACACTCAAATTATAAATGTATTGCTTCTCTGCAACAACAAAAAATAAGATGCGAAGTGATACAGAAATAGAAACAAGCATTTTGATTTTTTATGAAATCTGATTCTGTGTGCTAAACATTTCAAAGCATTTTGGATAACCCTTTTAGTAAATTACATTTCTGACACAAAAATGAGTTTTCATTGTGATTACTTATACATTTTTTTCGATTCATTTTTTTTCTGTGACAACAAAAGGCACATTTTATCAGTGTAGAATACTTTGTTTCCTTCAAGAATTGTTTGCACAATGCAGTGCCGGGAGCAACGCGTGATCACAAACATTACAGAATATGCCTAAACGGATCTCTGTGTTAGAATAAGCAACTTAAAATGTATTAAGAACGTGATATTCCTTGCTTGAAAGCTTCCCAATCTGCAGGGACAACACATAACATGAACGAGTTAATTATACTAATTACATGCTGGTGTTTACCGCTTCAAACAAAGAGAGGAAAATTGGCCTAGCCTCTACGAGGCCCACACAAATAATAATAAACCCGTTTTGTCCACTTTTCTAATCTTTACATCTTTCCAAACGCCACTACGAATGGAAAACGAATACATAATTTTTTAACAATGATAATATGCTGTACTTATACGAGGCACGAAGTAAAATGCATACATAATTTAATAATTATTTTGTTATACCACATGACATTCATATAAAATTCATAGTTAAAATGTTTTACCTTGTAGAAATTCGTATTTTATTTGTGAAGAAATGATCATCTGCAGTTGCTTCACAAATACGTGAAGGCACATATCCGGCATATAAACGCAACCACAGTGACGGCGCCAAAGGTGTTGGACACTGTTAAGTATTATTCCCCAACAGCTACTAGAATCCAACCGTTTTACGGTACTTTACTGAAGTAGTTTCTTATCTTCTCCATAACCAAAACATCTTACTGGTAGATTTTTAAACAATCATATGCATTAATGGAAAATGCCATTAATGATGTTATTTGCAGGAATCGTACATCATCTATGGGAAAGATCATAGATGGTTATTAACCTTTAAAATGCTCTGTTGCTGTCCGGCTGCTCATTACTATCTTTAGAAATATACCCACTGCTGGAATGTGATTATCAGATTCCTAAAACTACTTAGATTTTTTACTTTGTGTGTAACAGTATTCAAAGAAGGCATGCGTGCATGATATAGAAGGGATTTTAACCAAACCCTCGACCTCGTCACTGTATTTGCGTCATACCGTGGTTTCTCTCTGCTTATAAACCATTCCAGAATGCGGGAGGCAAGACACTGTGATTCTTGGAGGCGACGAAGACTTTGATAAATTGGTATAATTGCCATTTTTCTTCCGAGAGTGTCTCCGAAAAGAATTCCACGGAGGCTTCTCCAGTTGTGTCACTTTGTTTGGAATAAGACTGTACCGTCTTCTTATTTTAGGCTTTCCGGCATTAAGCCTCTTCTGAGCCTTTATTACCTTTCGACTCCAATATATAACCAAAACAAGTACCACAACAAGTATCCAGATGCATGCGATCATCAGATACTGTGCCTTCTCTTTCGGTCCATGGCAAAGATCCATCATTTCTTGGACGGTATCTATACCATCACCGTCATAGTAGCTTGCGATATCATTGAGAGTAGCAACGTGGGGGGTGGATTGCGTAGGGGATATGACATGTTATCGTTTGTCTGGTTGTCTCCGCCCAGATGTAATTATCCGTAATAAGCCACACCATCTTACAATCACACATAAATGCATTTCCTTTAAGAGACAGGATATCTAAGTAATCTAAGTTAGAAAAAGTCTTCCGATCTACACTTTCCAGCTTGTTTCCATCCAGATCAATTTTCATGAGATAGGGATTCCCATCAAACACAGTATGGCTTAGTCTTGAGATTTGGTTATTACTCATTTCCAACAGCGTCAAAGCTGGTAGATTTTGCAAAGACGGCACATTCTTGAACATGTTATTTCTCAAATCTAATTCGGTAAGATTTCTCATTGGGTTCAAGCTGTTTCCTAGTAATCCTTTCGGAAGCCTTGTAAGCCTATTCCCTGCAAGATCTAAAAGTTCGAGGTCTAAGTTGTTTTCAAGCAAGTTGGCTGGCAGACGTGTCAGTTTATTTGCTCTAAGCACAAACTTTTCTAAGGCGCTTATTGTTGGCAACTAATTCAGGCGGTACGCTTTTTAAACGATTATTACTTATAAGAAGGAATTCCAGATTTAACAATTCATCAAAAGAAGATCCAGAGAGGTATTGAAGTTGGTTATAACTTAAGTGAAGCGTTTCCATTTTGGGGATGCCACGAAACGCAGATGCTGGTAACTTGCTTATGTGGTTTTTGTTCAAGAACAAAATCTGTAGGTCAAGTGGCTCTTTGGAAATAAACCATTCCCTTACATCTGTAGTCCATGTAATCTTATTTCCAGTGAGGTATAATGCTAGCAAACTTGTGGCATTTCCTAGCCAACCTTTGGGCAAGGTTCTGATGGCATTATGAACAATATTGAAACCTTTAAGATTCGGATTACAAAGTAGAGAATTTGCTGCCACAACATGCACACGATTATTAGAAAGATTTATAACCTCTATGTTCTTCAGTCCCATGAAAGACCTGCCGTCTATAACACTAATAGAGTTTTCACAGAGATAAAGCTCGCGCAGTGATTGACTAAAACTTGATCCTTCTATTTTCGAAATTCGATTGCGACTGAGGTCTAATACAGTAAGATTGGTCAGTGCCAATAAAGCGCTTGGTACTTCTGTTAATGAATTACCATAAAGGACTAAACTCGTCAAATTATTAAGTCCATTGAATGTACCGTTTTCAATGCTTTGTAGACGATTGTTAGCTATAGAAAAAGATTCCAAGGAACGTGTAGTAGCGAAAGACAGCGGAGAAAGCGTATTAACAAAATTCCAATCAAAGTTAAGATCAACGGTTAACGGCGGTATGTCATTTGGAATATCTCGAAAAGCTCGATCTGTGCAATTCACAAACCTATTCTCCTTATTGCACCTGCACCTGTTATAACACGTGGAAAGACGAACGCCATTTGCATATTGCATAAAGTTAAAGAAAGATCCCGCAGTGAAGATACAAACAAGAAAATGTGTAAGAGCCAGGTGTTTTATTGTTTGGCCCGTACCGTGTTCTGGCATAGCTAATGCTGACAAAACCTATCGATTGTTCGTTTCATTATTCTTCTATTTCTCCTTCTAAACAGCAACCTCCTATGATTTTTTGTGTGTGGTTAAATGAGCAATTACGACATGCTTCGATTTGTTTTCGCTTTTCCCGCGGTGTCGATGCCCGCCGAGGAAACATGCAAGATACTGCATTGCCATGTGTGCGACAACTACTACATGTCTCAAAATCTTGTTTTCAGAACATCGAGATAGCTATAGATTTCTATATACAATGACCTTGTTTAATGTGACATCAGCAGACACAAGGCTCACGAAGATTCAATATCATTCAAATCAAATAACTTGTTGATTTCTCTATAGAAGAAAAAGACCTACATTTCCATAATAACCTATTTGTAGATGCACGACACCCAAGCTAAACACCAGATCGGGCATTCAACATGTAATTAAATTTGCTCGTGTCTTCCTTCTATTGATTTCTCGCTTTGGTTTCTCGCTGTTTCTTAAACTCTTCTTCATTGATAAGCATTTCAAGTTCAGACTTTCGTGAAAGTTGATTTCAGTTTTTGTCGCCCTTGGTTGTGCCCGAATCCACCCTAGAAGGAAAAAGAAAAGACAAACATTATTAGTATGTCTAATATTATTACAGTAAACGAAATCACGCAAAAAGCGCACTCCTAAAGGTTAAACATGCTCTTATAGTCTGTAGGGAGCTTCAGAAGTGGCCCGAAAGGAACATAAATTTTAATAGCTTCAAGGGATCTACGACTCTCTGATATTTCTTTCAGACTTAATTTGTATTTTTTACTTTGAGGCGATGCATATCTCGAGAGATGAAAATGTAAGATCAGCATAGCAATAATTAATACCTGAATTGGTTATCAGACCAGGTTAGGAAATATAATGCTATGCCATGCAAGAATCCCCCTTTTTGTTTTGTTTCTTTTTTTCTTTCAGCATTTTCACAATCGTCCATACCTGTACGCTCGAGTGAGAATCCAGGACCGAGGTACAAAGTTAAAGATATTTTCGATTTTTTTTTTTGTAAAGGAAAGAAAATTAGACAACGAAATTCGGTGCAGATGAGGTGTTGGAAACACTTAATTTAGGACTGGTTAGGTGTATTAAGGAACTTGATCTGTCCCTGCCAAATTAGACCATATTTAACCTACAAATGTATACCAAATGTCTGACACACACGCACACACACACACACATAACGACACACACTCGCGCGCACATACACACACACGCACGCGCACACACACGCACAGATTATGCTGCCATAAGGTCTTTCCGATTAAAATCAAACGACCTAAAATGGATATATCCCAAACGTCCCTTAAACCTCCAAAACCCACCCGACAAAAAATCGGTGATTGTCAGATTTTCCTCTAGGTATATTCTTTTAATACTATTTTAATGGTACTCACTTTCGTGTTCAGGAAGCATTGTTCAGAAAATGCAATTGCCCTACTAACCACTGTGTCCTGTGTATTTGTCCATGACTATACACCTCTTTCACAACAACTGAGAGATGTAATGTAACAGAGATTCTCTCTTTAGATTGTGCCATTCAACAATTTTCAAAGATCGTGAAACATAAATGTATAAAATGTATAAGATACCTTAGATGTTTGTTATGGAGTACACAAGAATGTCTGCTTAATAAAAACCGGCAATTTCAATTCCAAACTCGCGCAATATCCTTTTTTTTTTTACATCTTCAGTATAACATTAGCGGCTACAGATATTTTAATTATCAATATGTTGTTCCTATAATACCATTAACATATATACTATAATGGTAATATAACAGTCGACATGCATCATTTACCACGGTTATGCCAATTAACAATGGAATAATCGATTACTGAAGCAATGCAATAGCTCGTTAAACGGCACGATAGAATCCGAGTACCTTTCAATGACTCTTAAACGGCATGATAGAACTTGAGGGCACCTTTAAAACCTATTATGCATTCATTTTATCCAACAATATCCGCCAGAATATACTGTTAGAAACTTATCTTTGATTTAAAGGCATTTTAAAGAAACATTGTTTTATACGTAATGTGGTATTTTATGACACAGAAAAAAAATAATTCATTTAAATTATAATATTGCATGGCATATTTTTTGACTATTATTCTGTTGTTATTGCTGTTGTTTTTTTCTGCTGTTCAAGAAGAAGCTATAAATGTACAAGTCTCCCTGCAACCACTTTCGTGTTCATTGATTTCTATTAACTCATGTGACAAACATTCAATCATGGTCTTATCAAAATAATGTATAACTAACTACCTATTTGGTAATTAACCATGATTTGATGTAGACACTAACTCAAATATCATTAGATAAACGTGTGGCGTAGCGGTTTAAGTGCAGGATGTCACATAGTTTCCCTGTGGTCCCTTTTTAAAATAGATGCTTGTAGGTTCTGTGGGTTAATAGATAATCCCATACAGGCATAGAGCAGTGCAGAAACCTGCTCAATGAAGCATTCAGGTCCAGGAATGTGAATGTATTGGAAAGTCTGAATGCTTGGTTATTGTTAAACAGATTTGTGTGATATGCAAATTGGCTTTTTGCCTTGACTGCATTGAGAGAGTGATACTCTGTGCAGTCTTTTGGAGATTTTCGTTGAGGCAAACATCTCTGCCCATTTTGCAAAACAGCAAAATGTAGTGTTTGGTATTGGAGCTTGTGATGTAGTTCCACATTGGCTATTAAATCCTGAGGTTTCTACAGGTTTGCTATACTACAATATGAAGGCCATACCAGGTCTTCTGTAGCATCAGAGCAAACATGAATTCTCTTGCCATGTGTTTGGGTGGGAGTGGGAAGTGTCAGACACCACATCTTTTCCACCATTGACTTCATCTGCAAGGTCAAGAGTCAAGTCTCGTGTAGGTAAATTACTAAAGTTTTGGGGTGTGGGCTAAATTTTATTTCCAAAGAACTAAAATTGATTGAATATTGAATTATATCATATTTGTGCTTCAAACAATTATATTTAAAGAATTCAATCTAAAGATTGAAATATTCACTTTAATAGATTGAAGTTTGAATGCTTTTGGCTGAAATCTTTATATGGTGCATGATAAATTCTGCAACTTTATGCTGGACAGTTTGTCCTATGATAGTATTTTTACTAAAAGTTATGAAGTTCTTGCTAGATGATAACAAAGAAATGATTTAATGGTTCAAGTGAACTGGATACTTTGGAAAGTTGAACCAATTTAAAGTTATTAATTTGATAAGAATTTCATTGAAACTCTTAGTAGTAAAGGCTATAATTATATTTACAGCCGTATAATCTGGTATTTGGAGGCAACAAGTACTACAACTTTATGGGTCATCGTTCATCTTGAGGGCGTGGTTGATGCGGCATTTTGGATGAGGAATTCCGTCGTCTACTAGTGATTTCGCCAAGATTCTACCATGCTATGAACTGATTGGACTCTTGATACCATCCGGCCGCAGCCTCTTTATTATATCCTTTCCAAGTGCACTTGGGTTTACTTAAAGTTAAATTATGTTAGGGTGAATGACTAGTCAAATGTTAACTTTTTCTTTTTATGTTCTTGGTTTCTGCATTCATGCACACTTGGACATCGGTTCTCTTTTTTAGGCCATTGTTACTTTGCCATCAACCGTATGTCCTTGAGCACTGAATGCATTGACCATTAACATAAACAGACTGCCAATTATGTAAATACTTTTTTTTATTTTTTCCTAAAATGAGTCAGCCAGAAAGGCAAATAGCAATTTCAAATAAATGAATTGACTCAAAATTAACAGTTGAGCTTGTATCGTGTGAATGGTACTTATCTGTCTCTGGATCTCATGGAAACTTGGCAATAATTTATTGTCGGAGTGGAAAAATCAGTCGACTCCTGACACAGGACTCATGATCCATTGTAAAATCGTGAGTTCGAGCCCCGCTGCAGTCAACGTGTTTGTGTCGTTGGCACGATACTTAATCTCAAATACCTCGTCAACCCAAACAAAATTTGGGGAGCTGTTATGGGGTATATCACAATCTAAGTGCTGATAGGGATGTGCGCTTGGCCAGCAGTCACCTCGATGAAGTGAAAAGATTGTGACGATTTCCTGATGACGGCGTAATAATGATAGGCAACAGTGCTTGGAGGCTGTTTACAGCGATAAAGAGCTATATAAAACACCATTATTATTAATAGTATTATTAATTAATTATTACTATAAACAACAGCAAATGTCTTAAAATCATAATGGGAACTGTTTTCTGCATAAGCACTAACGCGCGCGCACGCACGCACACAAAGTAAAACACGTATGTTTTTAGAAAAAGCTGAAAAGCTGACTCCAGTTTGAAAATACACTAAAATGTATTTCTTGCCAAAGCAGCTTTAATGCATTGAGTGACTAATTATTTGTAATATAGAGTACTGACGTCTTTAATTCCAGTCACAAAACATGAAGGTGAAAGGCATATTTTATCAGAATGATTTAAAAGAAAAATAATTTCAGCATATCTCAATGTACATGGTTAACTCTTTATAAAATATACACGCACACATCTATACGTGTATCGGAATACGATCATCCGTGAGTTTCCTACAACGCTAAATAAAATCAAGATCCCATGACGAATAGATAAAATCATTGAACGAATTTATCAAATTTGACACATAATATGCGCTGTGACCGTGCATTGTACATGAGAAAAATTCTTCCACCAATAGATCAAAATCAATTGCCTGATGCCTGCCGTGTATTATACACAAGAGATAGCTGCTGTAATTCAGCTGATACAGCAGTGGGAAAAACAATGAACGGATTATTTTTTGTTTTATTTCAAGCGAGTACATTAGGCAGCAATTGCTTCAGGAAATAACGTTAGGATTTCTGATATAGATAGTGGCTTCGGAAACGGTGGGTTGACATGGAGAACTCTCACGGTGATGAACATGTTGTTTGACTCGATGATAAATCCAGTATAAAGTAATTGTAATGTAGTATTAGGCTATGTATAAACTACGCCAACAGAAGGAAGTCAATATAATATATATGAAGTGTTGAATTCCAAAAGGGCCTAAACCCACTTTTGTTCGACATTGAGTTATTAGTAGAATGAGATAGAGATTGTAAAAACACACATTTTGACCCTAATTTCACGTTTCAAACATACTTAATAATAATTTAGTCTTAATAATAATTTTTTTTTAACACGCGACATATCCACTTACTCCCTTCCAAATTTATGGATTTTGGCAAATTACTTTGGTTTCCGGAAATTAAAGAAAAATTTCATTTTCTATTGCTATTTTCTTACAAAAAGTGACACAAATATCCAACTTTTGTCCATGAAAATTGTTGTCAGTATCATTTTTAGCACAATTTACCCAAAAAAGACATTTTCAAAACGATATGGTATTAAAAATACTTCAAAGAAAAATTTGTGGGTTTGCTAAAATACTCCAAAATGGCGGGGATCTTGAAAAACAACTACTAAGTGTCATAAGTTGGAGAGCTGCTTTTACGCATTTTCTATGCCTGAGATTTCCTTTACAACAAATCACGGATCACGGCGCGCGACGGTTGCATCCATTCGACGCACCAGAAAACACTTTTGTTGTCATCGGTTTCCCCAAACCTGATACTAGTTTTGACAGATATTAGGATATTTTGATTGACAAAAACTATTGTTGACACACTGTATGAATTTACAAAAACAAAACCTAGTTGTTGGCACATTTTAATAATTACAGTCTTATTAAATTTCAACACATGGCATTAAATATCCCGTATGGTTCGCATTAATGTTGCAACTGTAAGTGATATCCCAAAACTCCTCGTTAATAGCTATATTGAATATTTGTATTTGCAATATTATTCTCACGGATCTGTTAATATAAAACATTACCCGTTGATATACGGTAATTCTGGATGCAAACAACTGGTTATTATAAAAACTTATTGAATTTTACACATTTACATGAACCTAAATAAATGGGAGAAGCATTTATGTTTACACTACTCTCTAGATGTAAAAAGAGTGAAAAAACGAGTGAATCTTAATTCACTCGCAAAAGAGTGTAAACCACTCAAAAATAGTTGCATGTGTTGGTTAATCCACTGCAAAAAGAGAGAAATCACTGAACTTGACCATAACCATTTCTTTTTTAGCCTAAATCCAGGGAGAAAAGGAGAGAATAGGGGGAGAAAGATAAGAGAAGGGTGGGGTTCGGTTCCAAGGGGCGAAAAATAACAACTTACATTTCAGTTACCCATCCCATCTCTCTTAAATACATAGGTAAGTGTTGGTTTCTATTTTATTTTAGCCCCTTGTAATATGCAGCCATGTCATGGGGTAAGAGATCAACATTTCTGCACTACAATTTATGCACCTGTCACTAACTCCACACATGTTCCAATTACACAGGTGGTCAATAATTTTGGAATTTCGACAGTGCAGTGGGCAAGCAAGATTTCATACTCAGTCACCTTGTATGAAGTCTTATCATTTAGTACACATGAATGGTGAATGCTGATTGGTTAATGTCCCAATATTTTCCTGTATTACCAGAGTAATTTTTCATTACTCACTGGATATGAGCCCGTATTACGTAATGCTTACACCAAGTATCAAGCCCCCTACTTTACATGCATTCAAATCTATAGATGTAATGATCTTGTGCATGTTGTGGTTTCGGGGAAAGAGACGTTCCAGCAGCCCTCTGAAGTGAACAATCCAAGATGGCCTTTTTGGTTCAACACAATGGCACTGCTGCTGGCAATCCCAAACAAATATTTCTACTTGATACATTTTCCCTACATTCTTTATGTACAAAAACATTTTTAAAGTTCCCCTGTGTGTTTTGGAGGACTAGTGACCTTTGTGATGTCTTTCAAAGAGGTAAGTTCGTGTGTTTTCCTTAGCTACAGTGCCATGCTACCCTGCAGAATTCAACTCTCACTGACTCTGTGCACTCCATAGGCAAGACTACTACTGAATCACTGTGGCCATGACATCTTGGTCTAGGACTGTCTTGTTGGGAATTGGGGAAAAATGTATGTATCAAGACAATGATGACTGAGTTTGTGTTACTGTGCAGTTAGTCCAACTTGTTGATTTGTACATTGTAGGCCTCAGTAGAAACAGGCCTAGTCTAGGGTGGCCTACTCACAGTCTGAGGCTGAGCTTTCTGGATTCTGTACGTAGATTGTAGTGTAGCTGTGCTAATCCAGATTTAAATAAAATTTAATCAACTTTATAGGCTTACCACTTCAAATGTCTACTAAATGATAAATTCGTTACCCCCTGTTTGTTCTCACACAATACGGAAATATATCTATGGTTTGTTTCCAATATCACATTCGGCTATCGCCTCATGTGATATTGGAAACAAACCATAGATATTTTTCCGTATGCGTGAACAAACAGGGGATAACTAATAGTATTGCGTAGGTTGTATAGTATATTATAATGGATTCTTTAATTCGTAATGAAGCAGTCAATTGGATGATGCTCTTTCCAGGCTTGATGATAGATGAGATAGGCACAATGTACTTGTTGAATTAAATAAGCACAGAGGCTTAAATTACGTTTCCTGTGATATGCCTGCATTTTGTAATGCACATTTTTCAATATGTGTTGTCATTAATAAGCAGAGTGCCTCTGGTACAGACTGTTTGGGTATCTGTGTCATATGGGTATCAGCCATTAGGGGTGTTTCCGTAAGGTGTCCCATCTGACGCACTTTTTTTTCCTGACGCACTTATGAATTCGGAAACCTTAACGGAATAAACATGTGCTCTATTCCGTGAGGGCTTCTGAATTCATAAGTGTGTCAGAAAAAAATGTGTCAGGTGGGTTCCGCCTTACGGAACACCCGGTTAAGCGCCTTGCAGAGAGACCATACACATATGCTTGGGCTCTTTTCCTTTGAAACAACTAATTAACTAATTGACCAATTAATGATGTTGATCCAAGTCACATCTGCCCAGAAAAATGAATATATTGCATCAGAAAACAAAGCACGATTCCAGAATAGACCTATCTTTAATTCTGAAGAGCCGTGTCACAATGGCCAAGAAGCTATGTCCGTCTTCTTTTAAGATTCAAAGCCCTTTTGTGAATAGAAACACAAAGGTAGTGAGATCACGTTAGGAAACATAGCAAAATGGTGACTTTGTTTATCCATCTGACTTTTTGCTCACTATACAGTCATCATTCAACCCCACAGTTCAGGTTTAAGTTTCATTCCTAATATTGTTCTTATGTTTGCAACTCTAACGCTATGTAACTTAGTATATTTTTTTAATTATTTTTGAAAAATCGCTTAGTTATTTCCTGCACGCAGCTTGCCTAAAAAGTATGACTAGCTACGCGTGCCATTTAAAGTGTGGCTCTTTTGTGTACATTACAGGTCTGACTATCTGTTACAAATTGATAGAGTAAAGTTTGAAGAGCACAATGTAAAGTGTTCATCAAATCGATAGGCAATGCGACTGGTCTTTTGACACGTGTAGATGAACACACCTACTAGCCAATCATAGCGTGTACCGGTTTTATCCGTCCGGTGCTTTGTGCGAAAATAAATATTTTTAATCTGTCCCGATTACTCATGTAATAATAATAATAAATAATAATGAGATTTACATAGCGCCTTTTACACAAGTAGACAAAGCGCTGTTGCCTATTATTATTACGCTGCCATCAGGAAATCGTCACAATCATTTCGCTTCACCAGGTCGGCAGCCGCCAAGCGCACAATCCTATCAGCACTTAGATTGTAATATTCCCCCTAACAGCTACCCGAATATCGCTTGGGTCGACGAGGCAATGGCGATTAAGTACCTTGCCCAAGTGCACAACACATTGGCCACAGCTGGGATCGAACCCGCAACATTCAGATCATGAGTCGGCCGTCTTATCCACTGGACCACATGTGCCCTCATGTGCCCCGTATAACGTATAATTTGCTCTTATTTGCAGCATCGTCTCTATTTTTTTTAAAAAGCCTTTTTGATTGGTTTATGGAGTTACAATAAATTGTGAAGAACTGACAAAAAAGCCCGCGTTTCTAAATTGGAAATTTACACATACAAACACACTATGGACAGATAATACTCACTTCCTATAGAATTGCTGAAGTTTCGTAATTAAGACGCAACCTAACAGATTACAAATGCTAGGCTGTAAGAGCTAACATGAGTATTTTGTTGTTGTTGTTTTTTTTTTTTTTTTTTTGTTCACATGAAATCGTTTTTGTTTTTGTTACTTTCGTTTTTGAGCTCCTATCCATAGGAGCACTACAGATACGCAAATGGACTTGAAAGATGAGTATCATACGAGCATATTCCGTGCTTATCAATATCTTAGTGGGATGCTATTAAGCATGGATGCTCACTAATACGATTAGACCTATGTTATGTCTTCATCATAGCTTTAGGATACTATTGAGAAAAGTATCTTTGGTCCATGTAAATCCGTGTGTACAGAGCTTATGATGCTTAGATCGTCGCAAAATCAGTTCAATCTGTGGATACGCACTGTATATTTAGTTTATTTGGCTAATCAGGCACGATTGGTCGTGGATTTCAAGCCAACGGTCAGAAGTCGCCCTATTGATCTCAAAGTCAATTAGTCAATTAGTAAAAGACAGCAGACCTGATCACCAAAAGTTTCAAACACGGAGGACAACATAATTGACCGCATTGTTCTTTTCATAAAATATCGTTATGCATTATATGACTTAAATTATTTTTGTTTTCGCACGCAAATACTCCTTTCTTGGCCTAGTACTTTTACTAACATTTGGCTTCCCGATACAACAATCTGATAAAACAAGTAAAATGGATGTTTTAAGGGTGTTTACTTAACCGATCAACCATTTTGGATACAAAAACAATGATAAGCATACATAATCATAATAATTATCATAATCTTTCTCATTCATAATAGTATTCATAATGTTGATGTTGACTATCACACGGATGAAAAACATTTTTCTTACCAAGCAAAAATCGCGCTCATGGAGCATACTGATAAACGAGTGAGTTTACAAATTTTACAAAACAAAAATATTAAATTCGGAAAGCTTATGAAGCTTGCATTGGACGTTGTTTGACACGTCGTATCGATTACCGTTGGTAATTTAACACGGAAAGCAGAAATATCGTATTTCGCGTAGGTTCATCAGTGAATCCTGATAGAATAGTCTTAGAAAACTTCGAAGAATTATAAGGTGTCAGATAGCATTTTTATGAGTATAGCTCTTCTCCTCAAGAATATCTACTAGGCATGATATACGCGTTGCATAATAAATCCCATGCTTTGATTTCACGGAATTGTCATCCTATGCAGAGTTTTTTTCAATCTACAATCGACATCAGTAGAGATCACAAGAGAATTCTTGTGTCAATTTCATATGTCTCTATCTGTTTGATAAAATACAGATATGATCTGGATAAATGGAGCGTATTTAATAGTTTTGCCTATAATATGATGAAAAATAACACATTACTTGCTGTTTGTAAAGCTTTACTGGAAATTTTACTTGTTGGTAAAATATAACTGTGGAAGGTAAAGTAAATATAAATAAATCTGGCGATTTCAAGATAATAAAAAGTTAAATACAATAATTGCGGTGGTGTTTGGATAAGACTAAAAAACTTTGTTTCGTTATAGGCAGCCCGCACTTTTAATCGAACTTCAATTTTTAACATGGATAATTCAGTAAGTCTATACTTTCTTACGATAAATGCCGAAGAACAAATTAACAAATATAAATAAAAAACAATATAAAAAAAAAAATCTGTAAAGGTTATTTAAAATCAACCGTTGATATTCCACATATCAATATATATGTGGTAACTAATACTTGTTACAACTGTTCTGGCAAATAACATATCTAATTTAAGGCATATGTGGTAGTAAACGATAAAACAATAAAGAGCTGCATTTCGTATTTGGATTTTGGGTCACCTTCTAAAAACATTTTCTTTAGCCTTGTACAAGGCGCTCTACCAACTTCATTCTAAGGTTAACTTGGCTGATCCAAATACAAATATATTAGGCAGAAACCATGCGAGGAGTGAAGCATATTTCCCATCCCCAGAACAAAATATAGCCTTTACCATGCCGAGAATACACTATCAAATGTCTCCAAATCACCTAGCCTATGTATGCTTTCACTAGTTAATCAGTTCTAGTCAGGCAGAGACCTGACTAGCACAACCACTGCACCTGACCACAATGTGTATTTGTGGTTTTATACATAGACTAGTAGGATCCAGTGTGCACAACCGACCACCATAGAGTGTACCAATTTACTTAATCTTTCTTAAGACGGGTAGCCTTCCTTCAATACAAAATGTTCAAAATAATGAGATTTTAAAATAAATGTCAAAAATACAACACAGTGTGAAAAATAAATAGCAAGACTATCGGTTCAGACCGCCTTGATCAAGGCTACCTTTTCGTAAGCCTAATACAAAACCCATGAAATTAGATCGTTTTTAAAGCACTTCATGTAGGAACAGAAAAGTTGAACAATTCCCGAATAAACCCTGATTAAAGACACATTATTTTTTTTTAACTTCATTGCATTATCAATCTACTCTAATTTCTTCGAATTAAAACCCCACTACAAACCTCTCATCTATTGCATCTGTATCTAATTACCCCTTCATTTCTGATCTGTATGTCATGTCTATTCATGTGCTCATAATATAAAACAGACCTATAGCTCTTTAACATAAATATGGAATAATTGCGCGTCATATTGACGTCGATACCGAAAATCTGAACTACATGAAAGTGTTTTTTTTTTTTTGATTTTTTTTTTTAAATCATAAAACATGCAACCCGAAAACAGATCTTATTGAAACCGCATTGCCGGATTTAAATCAAATTGATTTGAAAAAAAAGTCTTTGATATGCACATTCGAATACAGAAATGAATTTAAAAAAGCGCTAAGCACGACTAGTATTCTAATTACATAATGGGTAAATGCACGGTGCGGTTGTAAATTTCTCTCACATCAATACCTTAGTTTCGCACATTGCTCTAAATATAACTTCATTTGCATAACGCGCATGTAGTTCAGGTGACAAATTCACAAATTCCTACTGCAACACTGCATAGTCTGCTTCCTGGCCGCACCTGCTTCCGGTGGTTAGTAATTAGTTCACTTTCACCTCCACCAATGCATCATTATACGATAGGCAACATAGCACATAAATCTGAGTTGGTAATGAATGATACCATAATTCCACGATATTTGCTTATTAGCATCAACTTTAATGAATCCTTTATCAGATACAATCCGCTTCTACACCTGATGCTCCAATGTCGAGAGTAATGACAGACGATAAATAAGCAAAGGAACTAAAATAATGACTAGTCCCAACCAAGAGCGTCAATCCAATCGTGTCGTCTGCTATACGTTGAACTCTACGTAACTGGCAATTCAGTAGACGAGCGGGTAATTAATCCACGTGGTTATGCGCCGGCAAACATACGGTATTATATGAAAGCCACTATTTCATATTTTATTCCTGTGACAGCTCAAATGCCACCAAGTTCACGCCTGGTAAATTCGCACTTGTTGAGTGATGCAACTTTTATATACAATGGGGATTAGCTTAATCCTAGTTTGCCCTTAATTGATCCCACTCTCCCAGCAAAACAACAGCGAGTATGATCCCACCCCAGGGATCCCACTCTCCTAACAAAACAACAATTGAAAGGCCGTTTTTTTTTTCTGTGAAATTCAAACTGAACTTGAACCGGTGTTGTGATATTTTTATCAACATACTGTATTCTTGGGCAGACATATTATTTTATTGTTGGAAATCTCAAGGTATAAAACTAGTAATCAATGATACAGCTTCAAATGAAATGTATTTTTAATGATCACTATAAATATCAGGATCTACAGTTTACTTTAAAACAAACCACTTAATTCAGTTGATGGTTACAATTGCAATTTACATGTATATATGTAATAACGTTGTTTTTTACCACATGCACGGGTGCACCCAGCTGTACAAGTTTAGTAATTAAGCCAATTGGTCTGTATCCGTTGCCATGCTACGTAATATAAAACCTACAACCTAAATGCCATGGGCAGTGGATTGGATTCAACCATTCAATCGCACTCTTATTCAGTCTGTCTTTCCTTTTTCATGCTCTTATTCTCAATTTTTTTTTTCAGGTATTCACAGCACTCGCTCACATATATAAATGCAACACATGCATAATACAAAAAGAAAACATACATACATACATACATACATACATACATACATACATACATACATACATACATACATACATACATACATACATACATACATACATACATACATACATACATACATACATACATACATACATACATACATACATACATACATACATACATACATACATACATACATACATACATACATACATACATACATACATACATACATACATACATACATACATACATACATACATACATACATACATACATACATACATACATACATACATACATACATACATACATACATACATACATACATACATACATACATACATACATACATACATACATACATACATACATACATACATACATACATACATACATACATACATACATACATACATACATACATACATACATACATACATACATACATACATACATACATACATACATACATACATACATACATACATACATACATACATACATACATACATACATACATACATACATACATACATACATACATACATACATACATACATACATACATACATACATACATACATACATACATACATACATACATACATACATACATACATACATACATACATACATACATACATACATACATACATACATACATACATACATACATACATACATACATACATACATACATACATACATACATACATACATACATACATACATACATACATACATACATACATACATACATACATACATACATACATACATACATACATACATACATACATACATACAAACATACATACATACATACATACATACATACATACAGATGGGTAGATATATAACATCCAGATGTCATATACTTGCGAAATACTACTTAAAATAAGATCAAAATAATACAACCTCAAGATTTGCAACAAAGCTATAGAGTTTCGTTTCTATTCAATATGCGTATTATCATGTGACTCATTACGATATCTGAAGAGTAAAGTTTTACTTTAAGCCAGCTGCATATCTACAAAGTTTCAGGTATTGTTCTATAATGATACCATGATACTAAGTAAGCACGGCAAAAGTTCGTTACATGCTTCTAGATTCCCTATTAACGTAACACTTCTAACCGGAACGATGTCCTCCAGGCAGACACGATAGCGCTCTTACCATTACCAGGTGCTCCCCCGCTTAGAGTTTTCCTCTTTCTTATTTCCCATGCATTTGGATTACATACTCTAAAACGAATCAGTAATGGTGTGCACGCAAAACCGTTTTTGTTTTTTTTTTTGTTTTTTTTTTCTGTGAAATTCAAACTGAACTTGAACCGGTGTTGTGATATTTTTTATCAAACCCTACTTATTTCTTGGGCAGACCAGAAAATTCGTTTATTTGTTGGAAATCTCAAGGTATAAAACCAGTAATCAATTGGATAATCTTCAAATGAAATGGTATTTTTAATCGCCCATCCAACCCCCCTATAACACATATCCAGACTGCCATACAGTTTACTTTTAAAACAAAAACACTAATTCGTTGATGTTACAATTGACAATTTACATGTATATATGTAATAACGTTGTTTTTCCAATGCACGGGTGCACCCAGCTGTACAAGTTTAGTAATTAAGCCAATGGTCTGTATCCGTTGCCATGCCTACGTTAATATAAAAACATACAACCTAAATGCCATGGGCAGTGGATTGGATTTCAACCATTCAATCGCACTCTTATTACGTCGTCTTTCCTTTTTATGCTCGGGGCAAGCGGGGGGGGGGCAGGGGTGGGAGGGGAGCCAGCAAGCGCGCACAGACAGAAAGGGCAACACAGGCAGAAGCAAAATATAGAAAATAGGAAAATGACAGAAAAAAGATGGGAGACAGACAGACGGACGGACGGGACAGACGGACAACCGACAGATATACAAACGATATATACATACATTACCTACAAACATACATACATCTATATATTACATACATACATACATGACACACATACATACATACATACATACATACAATTACATACATAAATACATACATACAGTCGGTAGATAGATAACATCCAGATGTCATATTCAAAACTTGCGAAATACTACAAAAGAACATCAACATAATAGAGCCTCAAATTTCCAACAAACCTATAGAGGTTTCGTTTTTTCAATTAGGGGTATCATCATGTGACTCATGTACCGATATCGGAAGAGTAAAGTTTACTTTAGCCAGATGCATTTCTACAAAGTTTCAGGTATTGTTCTATAATGATACCATGTAATAAGTAAGCGCGGAAACAAAAGTTCGTTATGCTTCTAGATTCCCTATTAACGTAACACTTCTAATACTCTGAACGATGTCCTCCAGGCCAGACAAGATAGCCTCTACCATTACAAGTGCTCCCCCCGCCTTAGAGTTTTCCTTTGTCTTCACGTCCCAATGCATTTGGATTACACACTCTAAAATGATCAGTAATGGTGTACACGCAAAACTATTCTGATACATGTAGAAGTTCTATGTAACTGTTACGACGTGCTTAGTAAAGACTTTATTTTAAACTAGCAATTAATTGTCCTAGTTTAATGTCAAAGGAATATATAAGGTCGTCTGATTCTGTTGTCACAGGTTTAACATTTATCTCGACTTAAACAACAAAACAAGAAACTAAAGGATTATGATGTTGTTAGGCGGAAGCTAGAAAAATCCTTCATGTTAGGAAATGAAGGTTCACAATGCAATACGAAAACTTAGAAATCCAACTTTTGTACAGATAAGCACGTTACGCTTAGTGGTCTATTTGTTGCCTTGTTAGTTGTCAGTCTGTGTATGAGGGGAATCTGCGTTTTTAAATGGTAAGGGAGAAGGTGTTGTGCCCTATTGTGTGTGTTGTATATGTAGGTGCTTTTACTTTTTTATTACGCACTGGTTATTTTGCCGGTATTCTTATCTTTTCTTATCTATCTGTCGTCGTCCGTTGTCTCATCCGGGCTGACGACAATCCACTTTTGGAATGCATTTGTGGATTCCGTCTCGGGAAAAACACCGTTGTTTATTATAGGGTTAGTAGAACCCATAATCTGACGATGTGATCATCCAACTGATCTCTTGCCATCTATCCATCCATTTATATATCTTTCTATCTCTTCTATCCATCCCAGCCATCCATCCATCCATCCATCCATCCATCAATCCATCCACCATCCATCAATCCATCCACCCTTGCCATCCATTAAAACTTCGATGCTTCCATCTGTATTTGTAGATGTTTCTTTGTAAGCGTATTATGCATTTATGGGGTAGTTGCCTACATGTTGGTTATGAATGACATGTCTTTGCCACCAGATAGATGCAAAAACCAAAACTGTATTTTTCAATTTTACCAATTAAATTATCACCGTTTTGTCTTGTCAAAGCAGTTTTTGGTTGAGTTTGTCAAACGGGTGCTTGCAAAATCATGTTAAGCATTAGAACCAAAGTTTGTTTGCCGCAACCCGACCGCCCCCCGACCATAACATACATACATACATACAAACATATATAGACATAATACATACACACAACATTACATCATACATACATAACACCGAATACACGATACTATACTATACTACACATACATATCATACATACAAACATAAACAGACGGGTTAGATATATAAACATCCAGATGTCATATACTTGCGAAATACTACTTACAATAACATCAAAATAATAGAGCCTCAACATTGCAACAAACCTATAGAGTTTCGTTTCTATTCAATATGGTATCATATGTGTGACTATTGATATCGGAAAGAGTTAAAGTTTACTTTAAGCCAGCTGATTTACAAAGTTTCAGGTATTGTTCTATAATGATACCATGATACTAAGTAAGCCGGCAAAAGTTCGTCACATGCTTCAGACCCCTATTAACGTAACACTTTAAACCGGAACGATGTCCTCCAGGCAGACCCGATAGCGACTTTTACCATTACCAAGTGGCGTCCCCCGCTTAGCTTAGAGTTTTCCTCTTTCTTATTACCATATGCATTCGGATTACACACTCTCAAATGAAATCAGTAATGGTCTGTACACGCAAAACTATTCTTATTACATGTTAAGAAGGTTCTATTTCACTGTTTACTGAGTTGCTTAGTATAAGACTTTATTTAAATGGACCATAATGGTCCGTAGTTTTCATGGTCAAAGGGAATATATAAGGTCGATCATGTTGTCACAGCGTTAAATTTATCTCGAAGGTAACACCAAAACAAGAAACTAAAGAAATTATGTTTGTTTCTGAGACAGGAGCTATAAAAATCCTTCATGTTAGGAAACTTAAGGTTCACAAATGCAATACGAAAACTTAGAAATCCAACTTTTGTACAGATAAGCACGTACAGCTTAGGTTGGTCTCTTTGGTGATTGTTAGTTGTCAGTCTTGTATGGGGTTGCATCTGCGTTTTAAATGGTGAAGGGAGCCGAGTGTTTGTGCATGTGTGGGGTGTATAGTAGTTCTGCTTTTTACTGTTTTTACCGAACGGTGCTTTTAGTCCGGTATTTCTTATCTTTTCTTATCTATCTTATGTACGTCGTGTTGTCTATCGGGCTGACGACAATCCACTTTGGAATGGCATTTTGCTTGATTCCGTTGGGAAAACACGTTGTTATATATAGGGTAGAACCCATAATCTGACAGATGTGATACATCCCACTTGATCCATCGTACCAGTCTATCCATCCATTCATTATCTTTCTATTATCTATCTATTCATCACCATCCATCCAGCATTCCATCCATCTCCTCCACCATCATCATCCATCCATCATCCACCTTGCCATCCATTAAAACTTCGATGCTTCCATCTGTATTTGTAGATGTTTCTTTGTAAGCGTATTATGCATTTATGGGGTAGTTGCCTACATGTTGGTTATGAATGACATGTCTTTGCCACCAGATAGATGCAAAAACCAAAACTGTATTTTTCAATTTTACCAATTAAATTATCACCGTTTTGTCTTGTCAAAGCAGTTTTTGGTTGAGTTTGTCAAACGGGTGCTTGCAAAATCATGTTAAGCATTAGAACCAAAGTTTGTTTGCCGCAACCCGACCGCCCCCCGACCATAAAAAAAAAACCACTGACCAAAACTTTTTATGTAAATCAGCACCCAAAATAAAAAAAAAACAGCAGACATTATCCTTACATATTGCTTTATTCCAATTTTTTAACCACAAAAATAAAAACATTTTTACCCATGGGAGACAGCAGACATCAAAAATAGACACCCAAAACACTAGAACAAAATAAAAGATCTTTGTTTTATGTCATGACAATATATTAATATTAGCAATGATGTTATACTGATTTTAGAGTAAAATTGAGAAGTTCATCTATAAAAAAATACCGACCGCCACTAATATTTTTTGCCTCGTTACACGGAGCTAATTTTTAAGATGGTATGCCTACCTCACTTTGCTATTGTACTCCCTTTTAGTCCTAATGTTTTGGTGAACTAACATTTCACATAAAGTCTTTATACCAAATCATCTGAATTTTATTGCAAGCAGATGTGTATGGAGGTGAAGGTGTTTATGTATGTGTTGTGGGGGGTCCTGTAGGTGTGCGTGCGTGCGTGTGGCGTATGTGTTATTGTATGTATGCTGGCGTGTGCGTGTGAGTCGACTGTTAAACCAAGCTTGTAATATAAAACAATTTAAAACACTCAAACGCAATGTCTTCACTTTGATATCTTCAACAGACCACACTCCAGACGCAATCTAAAGTTGATAATACTCACCATATTGTCCGTACAAAACATCCTATGGATTATTTTGTAAACTCATCCAGCTACCCTGCTACAGGACGGGAGATGCGCGATGGGCCTTTACACAGCACACACGGTTCCACCAAACACTCAAGTGATTGAACGTATTAAGACGGCCATTTCGGTAGGGTTTACACGTAACTGTATCAATATTACAAAAATATGCATTGGCAATTATCCTAATGTTACAACTTAGCCCAAGAATTGGTAAAATGGACGTTTACGTGAAATCGTTGCGCCAACTTGTACTGCATATGAAATGTAGACTAGGTCCTGTATTGTGGCTGAAGATTTAATGCATTGACAGGTTATCAACGCAGCCTGAGTTGTCCCATAGCCGCAACTGCCCCTTTAGTATTTTTTTCAATGACTGGGTCTATAACTTGGCATGGTCCAGCCCAGCGCTTGTGGCCCGTTAATAAGATATATCAATTCCATTATAATGTTTCACACGTTAGTTGTGAAATACCCAATGCAGATTGTACTGTCCGTATGCTTTCATCAGGTTATATTAAAGCATGCTCTTGTCATTGTGTTAATGACCCTAATGACCACATTAATACCAAAGCTTTAAGGATAATAGCACTCTACATTCTTAAATTTTTTGTTAAAAAAAGACAAAACTTAAAAACAAAAATATTATACATACAATCGTATATTTTGCGGAACAAAGAAGTTCATTTCTTGTCAAACGTGCACGAGTCATTCGTAGACCTATTACCAAATGTACAGGATCTATGTTTCCACACTCTAAAGTATTAACACGATACCTAAAACGCCACTGCTCTTCTCTTTTGCTACTTTCCTTTCTCTTTCTTCGTTTATAACACACGCTCTTCTATCGTATCCCATCGATCCATTGAAATTTATGAAACTTACATCACAACTTCGATGAAATTTTACTTGGTCAAGGACATTCATCCTTTGTTTCTTTTAGATGTTGAGTATGAACAACCCAGTTGCGGCCCATTTACGAGAAACTTATCCATCCCACGGTTAGTGCTCAATTATCGACTAATTTCACTGACAAAGAGTGTTTATACCACATTTGTAATCACGGATAACTAATCTTGAGCACCCTGAAATTTTCAATGTGCCTGCCGCCTAGACATCTGGGACTCGCCCCCCTTAACGCTATTTCATTACCTACAATTCAAAGGTAATGTAAGTGGGTACTGAGTAATGTGTAAAGTTAACATAGTTTTGATTGTAAAGGCACGTTATTTTAATGAAACGAAAACGATTTTGACACCTCCGGAAGGACGTCTATATTGAATGATTCAACATGCATTGCCAACCATTTCCACATATAAAATAGTGAGCATCCGTCATACAAGCGGAGATGGCGGTAGTTAGATTTAATATTAACAACAGGAGCCAATATAGACATTGAGTTTGCATTTACGGTACAGCCACCACATTAGGTTATGGTTATGGATATGTTTTTCCCTTCTCTTCTTTTTTTAATTAATTCTTTTATATTCTTTGTATTTCTTGGTTTTCCTTTCCGTCTCCCCATTCGCACATCCTTCGACGTTACTAGATGTTGTAAGTACCCCCCCCCCCAAAAGCATCCGGGTGTGTTACACGGTGTTCTGGAGTTGATACTGTGATTCCCGTTTCTCAAAACGGTTTAAAGAATCTGAGTGTCCTCCAGAGAGATTGTCCTTAGCTACCATAGAACATGTACGGAAATAAAACCGTGACCTGGTAGACGAGGTCATTTGGCACAGTGCTGAAAGAATGATGGGTGCAGCATTCAATGGGAACAATAGCAGATGGGTGGGAGGACACTCAGTACACGGACACTGTATTATGACCACCGGCCAAACTGTTTATTTGGCATTGGTCTGAACCTTAGAAATACTGGATTCCAGAGCAGATAAGATTAAATCTAATTAGATATATTACTTTTAGATCGAAGAATTTCCTGCCTCATGGAATACAATAACATATTAATGTATATTACGTTATATAATATTGAAAATAATTTGACAGTAG